>CM024595.1:10000-248931 GCA_014182565.1 Eucalyptus marginata | reverse complement strand
AAATAAATACAATTAAATGCAATAAATAGAGACTTAGGTTGGAAAAGCCTAATTAAATACCGAAACGAGCCCAGAAAAATTCCGAACCTATCTAGATAAATAATACAACCTATCTAGTCGCTAATTAAGTCGATCTAACCACCTAACATGCAATAACAAGTAATTAAATCGCTAATCCATTCTAACTAACCACTTAAACCATACTTAGCCTAAACTAATCAACCCTTAAGCATCATTAACTCCATAAGCAGAGTTTAGTGAGTAAATTCACCGGTTTCGCGATCCGGTGAGTCCACAACGACGGCAACGTGGAGACGGGTGACAAACTCCGAAGCGGTGACACCCTACGAGGCCCAGAAGAGATCTGAAATGGGCCTCGAAGCCCATGGAGGCTTGTTGGTCTTTGGTTCTGTTGATGGGCCAAGAGAGGTGGCACGAGGCTCGGCTTGGGCTGGAAATGGCTAGGCGGGCTACTAAGCGGGCGGGTGGAGCAGGCGGTGGCTTCCGGCGGCGGGATGGGCGGCTAGGCAGCTTTGACGGCCAGGGACTGTGGCTCGAAGGTGTCGGGAGGCGAGGCTGGGCGCGAATGGAGGCGAAATGGCGTGCGGGACGGGCGCGGCTCGTGTGGGGGCGTGATGGCGAAGCGGCGGGGGTAGGTGGTTTGACGGGTTTGCGACGGCGGGGGAGTTGGCTGGCTTCCTCTGCAACTATTGAGCTCAGAAACTCTTCTAATGGAGAAAGGAGGTTGTTGGAGAAGAAAGGGGGACAGTAGATGGCTTGAGGGGGCCACAAAGCCTTATAGAAGCCAAAGTTGTCTCCTTTGAGCTCATCCAATAAGCCCCACCTTTCCAGCCTTGGTCAGCAGCTCCTATCCACTTCAAAACTTCCCCAACACACTTGCCAAAAGGTCCAAAAGGTTGTGCACCAAGGGGACCTACGAATTTGGGCATAACTTCCCCAAATTGGATCAATTTCTCTTCAATTGAACCTAAACCGGTCCCTATAAATCCAATCAAGACGTCCTCGATCAAATTAACATTTTTCCTTGCCAATAGGACCAACTTGCATCCCAAAAACGAGATAAAAAAAAGTCCCTTGAATTTTCCGGACAAAACGGCCTTATTTTGTATTTTCGCCAAAAATCTCGGTTTGTAGAAAAATCTTCGGAGGATGAGTCGACCTTCCTAAAATGAATCGTGACATGACAGAACTTTCAATTTCTGAAATCGGATTCAAATTCACGGTTAATTTCAATCTAGCGCGATTTTAGCATGATCTAGCCTACTGGGTAGCTTTTAGAAATTTTTAGTGCAATTGACCCGTTGTCGATTATTTTTGAGCCACATTGTACATCTTTGACACATTGGCGACATTCGGTTGTCGTGAAAATCTCAAGATTTCAAATATGGACACATGGTACCAAAACAACAGAAAAATCGGTCTAGTGCTGATCGACGAGAATTTTGCAATCTGGTGGAATCACCCACTCTTTGATCACCTATCTCAGTCGAATCGACCTATCTCTGATCTCTAATCGATTTTTAACTATGCTGTAATTATCTCTGCAGATGAGTACGGTCGAGTAGTCGATTCCTGGTCAAATTCTCAAGTCTATTGCTTTAAAATCCCTTAATGGCTTCACTTGTTAGACTAGTTATCTCGTGAGTGATTAGCTCAGAGTATAGAACTATAGGTGCATCGATGAAAAGCCCAACTTATTCAATTGAAAATAGGACTGGAAATTCAGGATGTCACAACTCTTCCCTTCTTATAAAAATTTCTTCCTCGAAATTTAAACCATTACAATTCTTTAAACAAAAAGGTGGGGGTATAGTTGTCTCATCGAATCTTCGCTTTCCCAGGTTGCTCCTTCAGTGTCATGGTGTTGCCAGACCACTTTAACCAATGGGATCGTCTTGGTACGCAGAACCTGATCTTTTCGATCCACAATTTGAACCGAGCTTTCCACGTACGACACTCTGTCGTCTACATCTAATTCCTCAAAATTAAGTACATGGGTCAGGTCAGGCTCATACTTCCTCAACATTGACATGTAAAAGATGTCATGCACTTGCGCCAACCTCGGCGGCAATGCAAGACGATACGTTAGGATCCTGATTCTCTCTAGAATCTCAAAGGGACCTACGTACCTCGGACTCAGCTTTCCCTTCTTACTGAAGCGCGAAGTACCCCTCATTGGTGACACCTTCAGAAAGACGTGATCACCAACTTGGAATTCCAATGGTCTCCGACGCTTATTTGCGTAGCTTTTCTAGCGGCTTTGAGCGGTCTTTAATCTGTCTCTGATGACGGCAATTGCATCCACTGACTACTAAACCAACTTTGGGCCTATGATCTTTCGTTCTCCGACCTCATTCCAACACACTAGCGTCCTACACGCTCTGCCATACAACGCTTCCAAAGGAGCCATTTGAATGCTTTGCTGGTAGTTGTTGTTGTAGGCAAACTCAACAAGATGAAGCTGTTCCTCCCAGCTTCCCTTAAGGTCTAACACGCAAGCTCGCAGCATGTCTTCGAGGGTTTGAATCGTCCTCTCAGACTGGCCATTCGTCTGAGGATGATAGGCCATACTGTACTGCAGCTTTGTTCCTAAGGCGGTCTGCAAACTTTTCCAAAATGTAGCTGTAAATCTCGGGTTTTGGTTTGATGTAATTGTCACTGGCACTCCATGCAGACGAATAATCTGACGCACATACAACTTTGCATGCTTGTCCAAATCAAGGTCCTTCTGTACTGCGATAAAGTGAGCCGACTTCGTCAGTTTGTCGACCACTACCCAAATGGAACATTACCTCTCTAACTCCGTGGTAAACCTGTCACAAAGTCCATCGTGATATGCTCCCACTTCCACTCTGGAATCTCGAGAGGTTGCAGAATTCCTCTTGATTTACAATGATGTGCCTTCACTTGCTGACACGTCTAACATTTGGCGACATGCTTGGCGATGTCCGCCTTCATACCAGACCACCAATAGTGTTGACGCAGATTCTGATACATCTTCATACTGCCAGGATGGATGCTGTAACTGCTACGATGAGCTTCTGATAAAATCTCCTCTTTAAGCTTTGCATCGTCAGGTACACACAATCGTCCTTGGAACCTTAATGCTTTGTCTTCAGAAATATGAAAATCAGCCTTTCTCTTATCAGTATCTTCTTACAGAATCTTCTGAACATCTGGGTCTGTCAATTGAAGCGTCTTGATTTTGATCTGTACATCCGGCTCAATTCTGAGGGTGGCCATAAGATTCGAAAGGTGGCCTACCTCAAATTTGAAAACCGAATCTTGAGCTCTTTCGAGTAAAACCCATTCCTTAACCATCATTTGTGCGACTGAAGACTTCTGACTTAAAGCGTCTGCGACCTTGTTCGTCGTCCCAGGGTGATACAGAATATCACAATCGTAGTCCTTCAGAAGTTTCATCTAGTGATGTTGTCTCATATTCAACTCATTCTGAGAGAACAGATACTTGAGACTTTGATGGTCAGTGAAGATCTGGAATCTTTCTCCACACAAGTAATGTCTCCAAATCTTCAGAGCAAAAATGATTGCTACGAGTTCCAAGTCATAAGTTGGGTAGTTCAGCTCATGAGGTCTCAACTGACGGGACGTGTATGCAACAACCCTGCCATGTTGCATCAACATGCAACTTAGTCCTTTGAATGACGCATCACTATAGATCTCGTATCCTCAGGACCGATGGAATGGTTAGCACAAAAAGCGGTAGTCGCCTTCGCTAAGCTCTTGGAAACTACGCTCGCACTTGTCTGTCAACACGAACTTCTCTTCCTTCTTTAATAGTTGAGTCAACGGCGATGCTAACGCTGAAAATCCCTCCACGAACCTTTTGTAGGGTGCGAATGATAACCATTCTGGCTAGAAATTGATTTCTGGAAGAAAAATAGATTTTTCTATTTCTATTTCTAGATGAGTAACTAAGCAAAAATAACCGTTTGATAACGATATAAAATTTCTACTTCAAAAATAGAAATTCGTTTGATAATGACAAAAAATTTCTTCTTTTCGGACGGCGATGGACCGGCGATCGGTGGTGACGGTCGGCAATCGGCGGCGGCGGGTGACCGGCGGCGGTGGCCGGCGACCGACGGTGGTCGGCGGCGACGGATGGAGGACACGATGAGAAGAATTTTTATTTCTCATTTCTATTCCAGAAATAGAGAAGTAGAAAATTTTTACTTCTGATTTCTATTCCAAACCTATTTTTGGAACAAAAATCTATTTCAGAAATAGAAAAATGAAATAATTTTACCAAACGGATTTCTATTCCAGAAATAAGTCTGGAATAGAAAAATTATTTTTGGAATAGAAATTACTGGTTGTCATGCACCCCCGTAGTAACCTGCCAAACCTAAAAAGCTTATGATCTCTATCACTAATGTCAGTCTCGGCCAGCTGATAACTGCTTCAATCTTGGATGGGCCTACGGAGATTCCTTCGCTTGAAATCACGTGACCTAGGAATGCTACACGAGTCAACCAAAACTCACACTTGCTAAACTTAGCATACAATCCATGAATCTTCAGGGTCTGAAGTACTTTTCTCAAATGACTCTTGTGCTCCTCAGAACTTCTCGAATACACCAGAATATTGTCGATGAACACGATCACGAATTGATCTAGATACTCTTTAAACACTCGGTTCATCAAATCCATAAAAGTAGCTGGAGCGTTCGTCAAACCAAACGGCATTACAGTGAACTCATAATGGCCGTATCGAGTACGAAACACTGATTTTGGTATGTCCTCCTTTTGGTTCCTCAGCTGATGATACCCTATCCTTAAGTCGATTTTTGAAAATATCGACGCTCCTTGCATTTGGTCAAACAAGTCGTCGATCCTCGAGAGTGGATACTTGTTCTTGATCGTCACCTAATTGCGTTGACGATAGTCGATGCACAAGCGCAACGAACCATCTTTCTTCTTCACGAAGAGAACTGGTGCTCCCCAAGGTGATGCACTGGGACGTATAAATCCCTTATCCAACAATTCCTGCATCTGCACCTTTAGTTCCTTCAACTCAGACAATGACATCCGGTAAGGAGCCTTAGAGATTGGCTCTGTCTTGGGCGCTAACTTGATCACGAACTCAATCTCTCTCTTCAGCGGTAGACCTGGCAATTCCTTCGGAAACATGTCTGGAAATTTTTGAACTACTGAGATATCTTCAATCTTCAGCTCCTCAATTGTCGTATCCACGATAGTTGCCAGGTAACCTTGACAACCCTTGTCTAACAAACGGGTTGTCTCAAGCGACGAGATTAAGGAAATCGAGGGTCCTCCTCGACTCCCAAGAAACTCGAAACTTTCACCCCCTAACGGGTTAAACTGAATCGCTTTATGATAATAGTCCATTTTAGCTCTTTGCTTGGTGAGCCAGTCCATGCCAATTGTCCCATCGAAATCATACATGACTAGGACTAACAAGTCTATCTTCCCCTCTCGCTCACCAATCACTAACTTGCAACCAGGACAACCCAATGCAGCTAACACCTTATCCTTTAATGGTGTAGATATGCTAACCACTGACTCCAGCAACTCAGGACTCAATCCTATCAACTTAACAAACTGTTCAGCTACAAACGAATGAGTCACACCAGGATCAAATAAAGCATATGCAGCATGGTCGTTTAGTGAAACCGTACCTGTAACCACATTAGGTGAGTCCTCTGCCTGTCCTCTCATAATGGCGTACACTTGTCCTTGCGCTGGGGGTCTGTTCTGTCCTCCCTGCTATGAGATCTGCGGCACAAATCTTCTGTTCTGGCCCATCAGCGGCGGCAGCGGTAACTGCTGAAATCCTCTCGGCCTTCGGGGACAGTCTCTGGCCAAATGACTCGGTTGGCCACACTCGTAACACACACCCACCTTAAGATGGCATGGAGCTGAGCCATGTCGCCTTCCACAGAGACGACACGCGCCATTCTGATTCGACGCTGGTTTTCCAATTCCACCATTCCTATTGGGCGGAACATGGAACCTTCCTCCGGCCATGGGCCTCTTCCCATATCGGTTCCCATCTCTGTTAGAACTGAACCTCGATCCAGACGAGGCAGCTTGTTCATTCAAACTTCTCTCTATCAGCCGGGCCCGATTATAAACTTCGTTATAGTCCTTCAGATCAAACGGCACCAGTGGGTTCTTCAGTTCTAGTCGAAGGCTATTCCTGAACCTTCGAGCTTTATCCTTGGGATCTTCCACCAATTTAGGAGCGTACTGAGAAAGTTTCGCAAACTTGACCTTATACTAGTCCATAGTCATCATCCCTTGGCGGAGGCGTTGAAATTCCTCCATATTCTGTTCTCAAGCGCTACCCGAAAAGTACTTGATGTTGAATGCTCTAAGGAAAGCGTTCCACACCGGGACTACGCCTTCCAGAAATACTGTACCTCTGGCGGCCCTCCACCAGGTATTCGCGTTACCCTGCAGCTGATATACTACCAGGATGACCCTTTCCTCCTCATTGCACCTCAGAAGTGCAAAGGCCTTTGCCAGGTCCTGAATCCAAAGCAAGGCAGTCTCGGGATCTCCAATGCCAGTGAACCTTGGCAGGTTCAACTTCAAAAATTGCTCCACCAACTTATGAATCAGTCTCTCCCTCTCTACAACTATGTTCCCAGCTGGAACTTCGGCAGGTGCAGCAACGGCAGTGGCGGCAACAGCAGCAGTAGCAGCAACTTGAGCGGTGGCGGTGGCGGCGGCGGCTTGATTTTGGGCCTGTTGCCCCATCATTGTTCCCATTACTTCAAGCGCCTCTATGATCCCTTTGATCTTGGGATCACCAGGGGCTGCTACCTCAGCACCAACAGGAGGTGGTGCTACACCACTAGCGCTAGCCTAAGCTGGCGCTTGACCACGACCTCCTCGGGTACCGACCCTTGTCGGCTTCCTACCTCGAGTAACAGGTCCTATGGTACGCTTTCTAGGAGTCCTCTGCTCCTGATCGCTCATTTTGCAGGATCTTTAAAGAAACTTGCTTTCCAATTCCACACAGAATTAGAAGCTGAGCGATCCGAAACAAACAATCTACTAAACAGCTATCATTGACATGCACCGGCATGAAATAAAGGCCAATCCTACTAACTATCCCATAACTTATCGCACCTTATCACTCAAACTATTGACCAGCTCTGATACCACTCCGGGCGGGGATTTCACGCCCCGATCCTCGAGCGTGTGCCCATCCCTCGGTGGTCGAATATATTGCGACGTCCCAGGACGCATCGCCGACCCTTTCCTTTTAATGCGCATGCGGAAGCGAATAAATAAATCCCCAGACAACACAAAGATGGGATAGAAAAGCAGGGCCACAATTTTGAAAATGACAACACACTTTTATACACAGCAGACTAGGTCATTTACAATACTAGTCTATATTCACAAGTCTACAAAAGCAAAAGGGCTACAAGTCCTCTAAGCATTCGAACCCTCAGCTGAAGACTCCGGGGTCTCCTGGGGACTCGAGTCCACCACTGCACCATCGGGAGGGTCAGTCGTACCCTCGCTAAAAGCGATCTCTAACACTGACATAGAGATCTCAGACTTTGGTAGGGGACCTTCTTTAGGTCCACCTCGCCCGCGACGATACCACGATTTGAATTGATGGGGTACCCTCCGGGGTAGACCCGCATCAACCCAGACAATGGATCTCACGAGTTCATAGACCCAGGCTCCTTGGCCCCCAGGAAGAGGAATCAGAGAGACCTGTTTAGTGACCTTCTTGGGCTAGCCAAAATGTTCAGGAGGAACCGCCATCTAAGGACCTAAAAATATTAGCCCACGACAGGGTGAGACGATGTCTCAGCAAGTTCTCCTCCTAGACTCCGACTAGGAAGGAAATACGCCTAAAGGCTGCTTATGCACACACAAGGTAGAGGACTTACCTCGCCTAAGTTCCTTCTTGCAAGTTAATACAGTTCATGATCTCAACCAATCCACTCAATTCAAATCAAACCATCGATCAATCAATCAATCAACTCAATTCGATACCAACAGTACTATCTATCAATTCAAAACCATATATCAATCCCCTTAATACCACCACTGCTCACACAAGCTGTAATATATGGTCATAGCTCGCTCAAGCCGATATAGATTGATAGATAGCTTGCTCAAGCTGATAAATATATAGATCGTGCTCGCACAAGCTGATAAAACGATCTTAGCTCACACAAGTTGATATATATATATAGATCGTGCTCACTCAAGCTGATAAAACGATCTTAGCTCACACAAGCTGATATATCGAGCTCATAGGCTAATATATTATACTGCTCTCACAAGCTGACGTGCAAAGGGGCTCACACAAGCTGACAATTCACCACATTGATAATAACCAATAAAATAATCATGTGCGGGTACACGGTCGGCCTGAACCAAAAATGCAATATCTTTCTTTTTAAAAATCCCACTAATTATATAGTCCACAAAAACATTTTCGGCGTGAAAAACGACGCCCGGTATTTTCCAATTAAATACCGAAATTACTCAATTTTGGGATAAATACCCAAAATTACAATTTCCACTCAATTTGCACAAATCAACACTCAATTAAATAAACCAAGCATACCATTGCAATCAGCACGAAATTCCAGTCACCGGCTATAATTTTCGAAAAATAATAAATAATTAAAGAAATACCAAAATTAATTAAATAAATATAATTAAATGCCATAAATAGAGACTTAGGCCGGAAAAAGCCTAATTAAATATTTAAACGGGCCCGGAAAAATTTTGAACCTTTCTAGATAAATAATACAGTCTATCTAGTCGCTAATTAAGCCGATCTAACCATCTAACATGCAATAACGAGTAATTAAATTGTTAATACGTTCTAACTAACCGCCTAAACCATATTTAGCCTAAACTAATCAATCCTTAAGCATTATTAACTTCCTAAGCATAGTTTAGTGAGTAAACTCACCAGTTTTGCGATTCGGTGAGTCCACGACGACGGCAACGCGGAGACAAGCGACAAACTCCGAAGCGGTGACACCCTACGAGGCCCGGAAGAGGTCCGAAATGGGCTTCGAAGCCCACGGAGGCTTGCTGGTCTTCGGTTTTGTTGATGGGCTGAGAGAGGTGGCGCGGGGCTCGTCTTGGGTTGGAAACGGGCAGGCGAGCTGCTAGGCAGGCAGGCGGTGGCTTCTGGCGGTGGGACGGGCGGCCAGGCGGCTCCGACGACCAGGGATGGTGGCTCAAAGGTGTTAGGAGGTGAGGCTGGGTGCGACTGGAGGCGGAACGGCACGCGGGACGGGTGCGGCTTGCCGAGGGCGCGATGGCAAAGCAGCGGGGGTAGGTGGTCCGGCGGGCTTGCGACGGCCAAGGGGGGTAGTTGGCTTGCTTCCTCTGCAACTTTTGAGCTCAAAAACTCTTCTAATGGAGAAAGGAGGCTGTTGCAGAAGAAGGGGGGACAACAGATGGCTTGAGGGGGCCACAAAGTCTTCTAGAAGCCAAAGTTGTCTCATTTGAGCTCATCCAATAAGCCCCACCTCTCCAGCCTTGGTCAGCAGCTCCTATCCACTTCAAAACTTCCCCAACACACTTGCCAAAAGGTCCAAAAGGTTGTGCACCAAGGGGACTTACGAATTTGGGCACAACTTCCCCAAATTGGATCAATTTCTCTTCAATTGAACCTAAACCGATCCCTATAAATCCAATCAAGACGTCCTCGACCAAATTAACATTTTTCCTTGCCAATGGAACCAACTTGCATCCCAAAAACGTGATAAAAAATGGTCCCCTGAATTTTCCGGACAAAAACAGCCCTATTTTGTATTTTCGCCAAAAATCTCGGTTTGTAGAAAAATCTTCAGAGGATGATTCGACGTTCCTAAAATGATTTGTGACATGACAAAACTTTCAATTTCTGAAATCGGATTCAAATTCGCGTTTAATTTCAATCTGGCGCGATTTTAGCGTGACCTAGCCTACTGGTAGCTTTTAGAAATATTTAGTACAATTGACCCATGGTTGATTATTTTCGAGCCATATTGTACATCTTCGACACATTGGTGACGTTCGGTTGTCGTGAAAATCTCGAGGTTTCAAATACGGACACAAGGTACCAAAACGACAGAAAAATTGGTCTAGTGCCGATCGACGAGAATTTTGCAATCTGGTGGAATCACCCACTCTTTGATCACCTATCTCAGTCGAATCGACCTATCTCTGATCTCTAATCGATTTTTAACTGTGCCGTAATGATCTCTGCAGATGAGCACGGTCGAGTAGTCGATTCTTGGTCGAATTCTCAAGTCTATTGCGTTAAAATCCCTTAACGGCTTCACCTGTTAGACTAGTTATCTTGTGAGTGCTCAGCTTAGAGAATAAAACTATAGGGGCGTCGATCAAAAGCCCAACTTATTAATTGAAAACAGGACTGGAAATTTAGGATGTCACATATCGTCGATAAACACGATCACGAACTGATCCATATACTCTTTGAACACCCGGTTCATCAGATCCATGAAAGCAGCTGGGGCGTTTGTCAAACCAAACGGCATTACAGTGAACTCATAATGGCCGTATCGAGTATGAAACGCTGACTTCGGTATGTCCTCCTTTCTGCTCCTTAGTTGATGATACCTTGTCCTCAAGTCGATTTAGGAAAATATCGACTCTCCTTGCAGCTAGTCAAACAAGTCGTTGATCCTTGGGAGTGGATAGTTATTCTTGATCATCACTTGATTAAGTTGACGATAGTCAATGCACAGGCGCAACGAACCATCTTTCTTCTTCACGAACAGAACTGGTGCTCCCAACGGTGATGCACTGGGGCATATGAATCCCTTATCCAACAACTCCTGCATCTGCACCTTCAGTTCTTTCAACTTAGACAACGCCATGCAGTAAGGAGCCTTAGAGATTGGCTCTGTCCTGGGGGCTAGCTCAATCACGAACTCAATTTCTCTCTCTGGCGGTAGGCTTGGCAATTCTTTTGGAAACACGTCTGGAAACTCCTGAACCACTGCGATATCTTCGATCTTCAGCTCTTAAATTGTCGTATCCATGACAGTTGCCAAGTAACCTTGGCAACCCCTGTCTAACAAGCGGGTTTCCTCAAGCGACGAGATTAAGGTAATCGAGGGTCCTCCTCGACTTCCAATAAACTCGAAACTTTCACTTGCTAACGGGTTAAACTGAATTGCTTTACGATAGCAGTCTATCTTAGCTCGTTGCTTGGTGAGCCAGTCCATGCCAATTATTACGTTAAAATCAAACATGGCTAGGACTATCAAATCTATCCTCCCCTCTCACTCACCAATCACTAACTTGCAACCAGGACAGCCCATAGTAGACAACACCTTATTCTTTAGCGGTGTCGATATACTAACCATAGACTCCAACATTTCAGTACTCAATCCTATCAGCTTAATAAATTGCTTAGCTATAAATGAATGCGTTGTACCAGGGTCAAATAAAACATAAGCAACGTGGTCGTTCAGGGAAACAGTACCTGTAACCATATCAGGCAAGTCCTCAGCTTGTCCTCTAGTGATGGCATACACTCTTCCTTGCGCTGGAGGTTGGTTCTGTCCACCCTGTTGTGCAATCTGAGGCGGAAACACCCTATTCTGACTTATTGGCGATGGTGGCGACAACTGATGCGGTCCCATCGGTCTTCTGGGACAATTCCTAGCTATGTGACCCTACTGGCCACACTTATAACAAGCACCCGGCCTGGAATGGCACGGGGCTGATCCATGTCGCCTGCCATAGAAGCGACACACGCCTATTTGGTTCAGTGCAGACTTACCTATCCCACCCTTCCTATTCGGTGGGACATGATACCTTCCTCCTGTCATAGGTTTCTTCCCAAACCTATTTCCATCCCTATTTGAACCAAACCGCGACCCAGATGTAGCGGCTTGTTCGTTCAGATTTCTTTCTATCAATTGGGCCCGACCACATAACTTGTTGTAATCCTTCAAGTCGAAAGGCACCAACGGATTCTTCAGCTCCGCTCGGAGGCCGTTTCTGAATCTCCGAGCTCTATCTTCAGGATCTTCCACCAGTCTTGGAGCGTACTGTGATAGCTCCGCAAACTTATCCACGGTTAGCATGCCTTAATGGAGGCGCTAAAATTCCTCCATCTTCTGCTCTCGAGCGCTATCGGAAAAGTATTTGCCATTAAAGGCTCTGAGGAAGGCATTCCACACCGGAACTACGCCTTCGGGGAAAACCATGCCTCTGGTGGCCCTCCGCCAAGTACTAGCGTTACCCTGCAGCTGATATACTGCCAGGACAACTTTCTCCTCTTCAGTGCACATCATAAGTGCAAAGGCTTTCTCTAGGTCTTGTATCTAGAGGGTTGCAGCCTCGGGATCTCTAGCATCGGTGAACCTTGGCGGGTTCAGCTTCAAGTACTGCTCCACTAACTTGTGCATGGGCCTCTCTCTCTTGACAACCACGTTCCCAGGTGGAACTTCAGTAGGTGCAGCTGCGGCGGCAATAACGGCAGTAGTAGTAGCAGTTGCAGCGGCGGCGGTAGTGGCGGTGGCTTGATTCTAGGCCTGCTGCTCCATCAGTGCTCCCAATGTCTCAAGCGCTTGAACAATCCCATTGATTCTGAGATCGCCAGGGGCTATTACCCTAGCACCAATTGGAGGTGGTGCTACTCCACTTGCGCTAGCCTGAGCTGGCGCTCGACCACGACCACCTCGGGTACCGACCCTTGTCGGCGTCCTACCCCGAGTTACTGGTCCCATGGTTCTCTTCCTAGGAGTCCTTTGCTCCTGATCACTCATTTTGTAGACTTTCTACAGAACCTGCTCCCAATTCCATACAAAATTAGAAATTGAGTGATCCCACAAACAAACTACCAAACATCTATCAAACACATGCGTCAGCATAAAATAAAGGCCGTTCCTTCTAACTATTCCATGAACCCTCGCACCTTATCACTCAAACTACCGACCAGCTCTGATACCACTTCGGGCGGGGATGTCACGCCCCGGATCCTCGAGCACACGCACATCCCTCGGTGGTCGATGAAAATGCGACGTCCCAGGACGTGTCGCCGACCCATTCATTTTATTGCACATGTGGAAGCAAAACATTAACCCCTGACAGCAAACATCATGGGATAGAAAAGCAGGAACAATTTCACAACCAAAACACTTTCATATACACACCGGTTTATATACAAAGATCTACAACCAAGAGTCTATTCCAAAAAGATCAGTCCTCAAAAGGAAATTGTCCTACGACCCCCTAGTCGGATACATTCATCGACCCTTTGGACTCCACAGGCTTCGGGGGCACTAGGTCCACCACAGCACCATCAGGATGGTCAGTTGTTCCCTCGCCAAAAGCGGCGCCTACTACCGCAGCGGGGACCTCAAAACCCTAGAGGGGACCCACTCTGTATCCATTGAGCCCGCGGCGAAACCACGCCCTAAATCGATGAGGTACCCTCTTAGGTAGGCCCTCATCGACCCAGACGGTGGTCACTACGAGCTCATAGATCCATACCCTGTGGCCTTCGGGAACAGGGAAATTGGTAACCAGCTCGGTAACCCTCCGAGGCAGACCGTAACAAACTGGCGGGGCCACCATCTAAGGACCTGAAAAGAATTGAGCCCACGACGGGGTGAGACAACATCTCAGCAAGTTCACCCAAAACTCCGACTAGGAAGAAAATACGCCTAGCCACATAATCAGAATAGAGGACTTACCTCGCCTCAATTCCCTCCCGCATGTCAGTACAATTCATATACGCAACCATATGCAGTAATCAAACTCAATCGATTGGAACGCCACCACTTTCATCTCAATAAACACAAGGGTCCCGATTATAAGGCCAAATTGTTATGACACGTCCCATACCGTGCCACACAATTTTGTCCCATAATCAAGCGCGTCAATATCACCCAACATGCGTTCCAATTTTTAATCACGACCACACATGGGCACGGCCTACTCAACATTCGGCGGTCTTCTGGCGTAACCAGGCATTGTCTCGCCCCATCGAGCATGGCAACGTCACTACGTCGACAGCATTCCACATAGGAGCATTGGTCTAGCCTCTACTGTGACCTGCATCCATTAATAATGCATCCCATATAGGGGCACGTCCACCCGACTCATTTCGGGGACGGGTTCTCTTAATCAACACACGACCATTCAATCTTGGCCAAGGACACCGTGCAACAAATGCCTCGATTAAAATAGTGAACTTGGCATATTTTCTTCATATTAAAAATACACGGTAAAATAATCGTGTGTGGGTACACGGTCAATTTAAACCAGAAAAATTGATACCATTCTTTTTAAAATCCCACTGTTTGATATAGTCTTTAAAACCATTTTTGGTGTTAAAACCCGACACCCGGGATTTTCTAACTAAATATTGAAATTTCACAATTTTGGAATAAATAACCAAAATTCCAATCACCACTCAATTTGCACAAATTAACACTCAATTGCATAAACTAAGCACACCACTGCAATCAGCACGAAATTCCGGTCACTGGCTATCCTGGTATAATTTCTGGAAAATATTTAATAATTAAATAAATACCAAAATTAATTAAATAATGCAAATTAAATACCATAAATGCTCACTTAGGCCAGAAATGCTAATCTAACCACTTAAACGGGCCTAGAAAATTTTCGAACCTATCTAGATAAATAGCACTACCTCTTTAGCCCTTAATTAATCTATTCTAACCACCTAACATGCACAATTGAATAATTAAATCACTAATCCATACTAACTAACCACCTAATCCCTAATTAGCCTAAACTAATTATCCACTAAGCGTCATTAACTCCCTAAGCAGAGTTTAGCAAGTATACTCACTGGTTTAGCGGGCCGGTGAGTCCACGACGATGGCGACGCAGAGGTGAGCGATAAACAAGCCTGCGGCGACACCAAGCGGGGTCCGGGCAGGCCTAAAAACGGGCCTTGAATTCCTCGGCTGGGCTGGGATTCGGTCTCTGGTCGTGGCTAAAGGAGGCTGTTGGCTGGGCTGGAACGGCATGGGACCGGTGGTGGAGATTGCAACAAGGCCAAGTGGGCGACGGCGGCTGCTGGACAGCGGCAAACGGTGCCGGGCGACTTCGATGGTGGCCTGGGCAGCTCGAGGGACAGCGAGGAGGCGTGAGACGGGCGGGACGAGCACGTAGACGCGTGGGTTGGCGCGCTGAGCTCGGGCGGCGCGACGGGTGTGCGACGGCAGTCCGACGGCTCCAGGCGGGTGGTTGACGGGCATGGGGGTCCTCTCTGGTTTCTCTCTATAATTTTGAGCTTCTAAACTTGCTCAACAATGGATAAAGTAGCCCCAAGGTTGAAGAAGAAGCCAGCTGCAGCAAGGGGGACCCAATGGCCCCAAAAGTCCACCGAAAGATCTCCAAATGCTCATTGCAAAGGCCCATCGCCCTTGGCTGTCATCCATGGCCAATTTGCAGCACCAAATTTCCCTTAGAAGCTTCCCCAAATGGTCCAAAATGTTGTCTCCCCCTTGGCCTACGAATTTTGGACCACTCCCATCCAATTTTGATTTACTTCCCCTCCAATTGAGCACAATTTGATGTCCATAAATTCAGCCAAGGTGCCATCATCCATAACATGATTTTTCCTCATCAATTGAACCAACTTGATGGCAAAAATGCGATAAAAAATGGTCCCTCGAATTTTCCGGTCCAAAATAACCTTACTTTGAATTTTCGCCAAAAATCTCGGTTTGCAGAAAAATCTTCGGAGGATGAGTCGATGCTCCTAAAATGAATCGTGACATGACAGAATTAGAAATCAGGTTTAAATTCGTGGTTAATTTCAACCGGGCGCGATTTTAGCATGACCTAGTATACCGGGTAGCTTTTAGGAATTTTTAATGCAATTGACCCGTGGTCGATTATTTTCGAGCCACATTGTACATCTTTGACATATTGGTGACTCTCGGTTGTTGTGAAAATCTCGAGGTTTCAAATACAGACACAAGGTACAGAAATGACAGAAAAATCGATTGAGTGCCGTTCGACAAAAATTTTGCAATCACGTGGAATCACCCACACACTAATCACATACCTCTATCGAATCGACCTATCTCCGGTCTCTGATTGATTTTGACGGTACCGTAATGACCCTTGCGGATTAGCATGGTCGAGCAGTCGATTTCTGGTCGAATTCTTAAGGCTATTGCGTTAAAATCGTTTAACGGCTTTACCAGGTAGACTAGTTATCTCGTGAGTGATCAGCTCAGAGAATAAGACTATAGGCGCGTCGATGAAAAGCCTGACTTATTCAATTGAAAATAGAACTAGAAAATCAGGATGTCACACTTATGGGTAAATACTTAATGTCGATATGCTTACTTCGACTGTCACTTTTGGCATTTTTGATCATAAAAACCACAGCTAAATTGTCACAATATATTCTTAATGGCCTAGAAATAGAATCAACAATTCTAAGCCCAGAAATAAAACTCTTCAACCATACACCATGCGTGGTAGCCTCAAAACAAAAAAACGAACTGAGCCTCCATAGTGGAAGTAGCTGTCAAAGTCTGCTTCGCACTTCTCTATGACATGGGTCTGCAAGCTAACATAAAAATGTATTCAGATGTTGATTTTCGAGAATCAACGCAACCCGTGAAATCCACATCTGAATAATCGACTACTTCTAGGTTGTCAGTTTATCTATACATAAGCATGTAGCCTTTAGTACCTTGAAGGTATCTCATCACTTTCTTTGTAACTCTCTAGTGATCCATACCTAAATTATTCTGATATCTTCCCAACATTCCCATAGCAAAAACGATGTTAGGTCGAGTGTAAACCTGAGCATACATTAAGCTTCCGACAGCAGAATCATATGGAATGTTATTAATTTGTTTGCTCTCTATATCGTTTTTCGGGAATTAGTTTAAATTGAACCTGTCACCCTTCACAATGGGTGCTATACTTGGTGAACAATCTTTCATTCGAAATCTCTCTAGGACCTTATTGATATATGATTTTTGAGATAGTCTTAAAATTTCTTGAGGTCTATCTCTATGGATCTTAGGGTGCGTTTGGTTCAATATTTTGAAAGCTTATTGAGGATATGCAAAGCAGTTTAGCCTAAAGTGCTTTGGGGGAAATGCAAAGACTATTTGGTAAATTTGCAATTTGACTGAAATGCTATTTGGTAAAAAACACATTTGAAAAGCCCATTTGATGATTAATCTAAATTTTTTAATCTTTTGTTTAAAATTATAAAAATAATGTTTGTGACTTTTTTTAATTTGTATTTGACAACAATGTTAAAGATATTGTGTAGACAATTTTATTAAAATTAAAATTTCTTTTTTTTGCTAAAAAAATCAAATGAAAATTTTTCACGTGCTCTCTTTCTTAATTACAAGAAGAATACTTTTATTACAATGAACATGGTAACATATGCTTCAAGGAAAGAAACTCATTATTCTTAAAAATTATAAACATCCTTAACTATTTCCTAAATTCATAACTATTTGATCACGTAAACGTGTCATATCAGATGCTACATCATCATTTGAAGTATTACCCTCCTCATTTACATCATCAAAATCTGTTGTATATAAATTGGGATTCAAATCCACTCCAGCAAAATTTGCATCATTCATGGTATTTCTTCGTATATAATTGTCCATAACAATTTTCACTTGCTTTGTATATGGATAATTTGGCATTCTCTTTATAATCTGCCACTTCTTCTTTAGTATGCCAAAAGTTCACTCAATTTCTGATTGTAGTAAGGAGTGGGCACGATTGAACACTTATTTATAACCTGTCGGTTGAGGACCTCGTTGAAACACATGCAAATGATAACTAACTTCTTTGTATGGCCTCAGATAACTAGTGGGATTTGGATATCCAACATCTACCAAATAATATTTACCTACACAAAAATGTTGTAAATTTAATCAACATATAACACATACATATATTAATGCGTAAAAATCATTAATTAACAAACTTTTCGAAGGATGAGGAAATTTTAAATCATGTCTCCTAATGGCTTCAAAAAAGATACGAGTATCATGAAACGTTCCTTCTTAACCGGCCCAAACATAAGTAAATTGTTAAAGTTACAAACGATCATTACATTTTGCGTCGGTGTTCCTTTTCGACCGATAAAATGAAGTTGCTCACTCGTAGGTACCAACGTTGAAATATCAATACAATCTATAGCTCCAATACAATCCTAAAACAAGAACAGAAATATTATTTGTTTTATATTTAATTCATCTTTTCTATTGTATAATCGTAACTTATCTTAAAATATGGAAAAAATCTTGTATTATTCTCGATCTTCTTTGGAACTTACCTAAATTGCCGATCGGATGGTTGGATCAAATTTGCTCCCATTTCACATACTTTATCCAAAACTAAGCTAAATAGCCTGCATATAGTTTCCCCAGAATACTGAAAGCACTCTTGTGCTAACCTATTACCTATATTATGTCCTAAAATATGAATAAACAATCATAGCATTTCTGCAACATCAATATTCCTAGATCCTTGCAAACCATATTGTGTTACTAAATCATGCATTAAATTCCTAAATACAATTCTATTCATTCTAAACATTCGATAAAGCTTTCAAGATTAGCATTCATGTCCACAACTTTCTTAACCATGCATTTCCTGTATATGATGAGGTTATGCATGGTATTTTTTGACCATATGTTGCCCGATAAACACCGTAGGTATGCGTAGCTGCACAAAGCTGCCAATATTTCTCTTCCTTTTTTTTCATAGTTTTCCCTTTTAGGATAATCATCCATAATTGGTTAAAGTAACAAAATAGAATTAAAATGAGAGATATAACAAATTATCTAAATCATCCACTTGATAAAAAGAATACCAATTGGAAACAAGTCTCACAATATAGCATAAATATGTCTTGCCAACTAGTACAAATAAGTAATGCAAATAGGTCTCACATTACAATATTACATATGAAAAAATTCAAATAAGTAGCAAACATCCTTATGACAATTATGCTGTGCGAACTTATACTTGAGCCATGTGACTTTTTCTTGATCACCATCCAAGTTCATGAAGATTTGCCTATTATTTTTCTTTTCTAAAAAATAATCTAGTGCAAAAAGTATAACTCTTGGTCTTGCTTAATCTCAGGTATAGCTTTCAACGTCTTGATGAGTTTCTTGTAAGGATCAAACTCTTTGCCATAACTTCTATTTTCAATAGCTGAATAAATTCTCTCCATTTGCGTTGCTAGCTTATCAGCTGTACTTAATTTCTTTCATTTCTTTCCTTGAAATTACCTCATCGAACTCTGCGACGCTTTTTTTATCGCTTCGAGGTTGTTCAGTAGTCTTATCACCCACATGGCACTTTATATTATCATCAGTAAATCCTGCACAATCACCGATGTCAAATTGCGTGGCCACAACCTCTTCATTAACACATAAGCCTTAAACAGGATTCCATGTAATACTTCTAGTGGCAACAGTATCTCCAAACATTCTATCCAATTAAACTTGAAGATTTGAATGTATGCCTTTTGTTCTAAAAGCTCTAACCTTAAAATTTTCCTGTTATAATAAACATTTTCATGAGTTTTATAAAAAAAAAGATGAACTTAAAAAAAATTAACAAAAGAAGGGAAAAACTGGAATTTTCCGCTCCTACCATTCATCACTTGCATCAATGGTATTTTTTTTTTTTTTTTTTGGATCTCATCCTAATCCAGTTTCCTTTAGGACCAATGTCCTCCATCTTTTCCAATCTTCCTTAAGATTATCCCAGTTACTCTTCATTTGACCTTTATGATACTTTTTGTCCCTTAGGTCCTCAAACTTCTTAATTATAACCGTCCATCCATCCCTCTTATTATTTGCAGGACGATTGCCATTGTCAATTTGTTCAACGCACAACTTACAAAAGGTTTCAACATCTTCAGAGCTCCAAAATGCTTTCTTTGATGAACTTGTCATTTACTAATAAATGTGACATAAACAAATGCAATTTGAGTTTAAAGACAATAAACAACAGATGCAATCCACACCGAACTGCTCTTTTTTTTTTTCTTCAGTTTTAGACATTCGTAACCTCGTGCTAAATTCAAGAGTGAGCAATCAAGAGACAATAATTTTAAAAGATGTCAATTTGAACACATGAGTCAACATTTGTCATGTAATAGGAGGGCAGAAGTTCCTTTGCCTCAAAATTTGGTATCCTATTCATCGGGAGGTATTAACAAGAAAATGGTAATCTTCAAGATCCTTAACATTAAATAGCATCATGAAGAAAAAACCTAGGCAAAGCTTTATTAATCAAGGATTTTGCAAACCAGAGTTGGATATCGGCTGGTTCTCTCATGATAATTGCTTATAACAAAAACTAGACATACAGGTGTATTGCTTAGTTTTCACATAGCTAAAATAATGTTTTCTGTTCTCCACTTCGCTCGCTCATGTTCTTTCTTTGGGTGGAAGTATTGGAGCTTAGATCATGCAAATAGAAGCTAAACAAAAAAATAGAAACAAGAAAGAAATGGAACGAGGGATGGTTTACCTTTATTATGGTCTTCACTATTTTCTCTCTTAGTTTTTTTTTTAATCTTGGGACAAGATTTAGGAACACAAAAAACTATGGACTCTCTCCGTACATTTAAAGATGAGATGAAACGGATTCAGTCATGCATTGATTTAATACTCATAGCCTTAAGTTAGCTACTACATTAGAGGAGTGTATCAGCATAACATTCTCTAGATGATCATAGGGTAAAGCATCTTCACTTTTTTGACTTGAGCCCAGAACAGTGCAAGGGAGATTAGATCGATTGGGAGCTGAAATAGGAATTGAAGAAAATTTAACTTAGTGATCATTTTGAAGCATAGAGCTGAAGAATAAGAATCTCTGAAAGACCAAAATCGAATCCCACCGAGAGAAACAAAAGAAATTGATGGGTGAGTAAAAGGTTAAAAAGCCGAAAAGAAATTAAACGAAAGAGGCAAGAAATGCTAAGGCAAATCAAGTTTGGAATTGCAGCTCTTTAAAAAGGGAAAAAAAAAGAAACAAGACTAAATTCTTTTCACAAGCAATTAATAAATGGACATAAATGGAGGAAACTGCTGAGTTGATTAGATTAGGAACTAGCACTGCTTCCTCTACCTACTCATCGCCCTCTCACTGCCACCACCAAGACTACCTATGATCCATGACTACCACTAACCTTTAGCCTCAGTGAAGCTAGAACATTTATATGCCATCTCATTTCCCGATCAGATTTTTCCCCAGCAAGAAAATAGTATATTATTTAGAATCCCAATTTACTCGTCACTAAAAAGCCGAAAAAAATTGGCACATACTCAAGAGAAAAATTAAGAACAGAGAACTCGAAGCCAACTCCAAGGAAAATGCAATTCATAACAACCAAAAATGGAAATCACTATCGCCATCACCGAAAGCTCAATCATTGCAACAAAAACGACAAGCACAATGAAAAAGGAGGGAGAGGTCGGGTTACTTCTCAGATCTAAACTATTGAAAGTGGATCCACTAGAGAAAAGGGGAGAGAGGAGAGCCGAACCTGCAGAGGACGAGCACTTGAGTGAGCAAAGGAAGAGCGCAGTCGAGCGAAGAGCGCAATCGAGCGAAGAGTGCAGTCGAGCGAGAAGTAGTCGTCGCGAGGGAGAGAGCGATGGAAGGGTACAAGGCGTTGGAATGGTGCGGAGAGAACGAGGTCTAAGGTTTTAGTTTCCAAAATGGGAAAAAGTGATTTTTCAGTAAAGTTTTGAGGGCAAAATAGGCAACTTACTAATTTTCATCAAATGAGCCCTTTCGAAATGCTGACTTTCACTTAAAAGCCCCTTGGGGGAATGGTTGCCAAACACCCCAATTTTTCCTCAATGGGCTTTGGGGGCTTCAAGAGGTTTTCAAAATGCTGACCAAGTGCATCCTTAATGCCAATGACATAAGATGCCTCACTCATATCCTTCATATCAAAACTCTCAAAGAGAAATTGTTTCACCTCATGTAGCAACCCCTTATCATTGTTTGCAAGTAGAATATCGTCCACATATATCACAAGGAAACAAATTTTGCTCCCACTGACCTTCTGGTATATACATTAATTCATGACATTCTCTACAAAACCAAATGAAGAGATGACATAATGGAACCTTAAGTGTCATTAGCGGGATGCTTGTTTCAAGTCATATATAGATTTCTTAAACTTGCGCACCAAATGCTTACCTTTACTAGAGGAGAATCCTTCAGGTTGTTTTATGTAAACTTTCTCTTCTAGTTCTCCATTGAGGAATGCTGTTTTCATATCCATTTGATGTAATTACATATCAAAATGGGCAACCAATGCCAAAATAATAAGAAGAGAATCTTTTTTAGATATAGGAGAAAATGTCTCCGTATAATCGATTCATTCATTTTGAGTGAATCCTTTGGCGATGAGTTTAGCTTTATATCTTTTAGTGTTACCTAACGAATCATTCTTAGTTTTAAAGACCCATTTACAACCAATGGCCTTCGTACCATTAGGCAACTCAATCAAATCCCAGATTTCGTTAGATGCCATATAACTCATCTATTCTTTCATGGCATTGTACCATAAATTAGATTTATCACTGTCCATGGCTTGTGAAAACATTTTAGGATCATTGTCAGCTCCAATATTGTAGTCAGATTCTTGTAAATACACAATATAATCACTAGAAATTGCTGATTTCCTTATTCTAGCATATCTTCTTAATGTTGCATCAACATTCTTTTGAGGAGCGTGTTGCTCAACCGGTTGTTCAACAGTTTTTAGTAATTGCTGAATAATTGGATCTACTAGATCAATCTCAGCAGATTGTGGAACTTCAACGATTGGTTGTTCAATAGCCGGTTGAACTGAGGGGGCATTATGAACAACCAACCTTATACTTGAGGTGGAAGGTTGAGTGTCTGGATGATTTTTCTTAGGAATAAGGTCCTTCAATCGATCGCTCCTACTAATCAAGTCATTTTCAAGGAATTTAACGTTTCTTGATTCCACAATCCTAGTGGTGTGAGATGGATAATAAAACCTGTATTTTTTGGACCTGACATATCCAATGAAATACCCACTTATGGTCCTTGGGTCCAACTTTTTTTCTTATGGATTATAAACTCTTACTTCAAACAGGCATTCCCAAATGCGTACATGTTGCAAACTCGGTTACCAACCTTTAAATAACTGAAAAGGTATTTTTGGGATAGCCTTGGTTGAAACTCGATTTAATATGTATACTACCGTCTTAAGTACTTCAATTCACAAAGACTTAGGAAGTTTGGAGCCACTAAGCGTACTTCGCACCATGTCCAATAAAGTTCGGTTTCTTCTTTCCGCTACATCGTTTTGGTCCGAAGAACCAGGCATAGTATATTAGACAACTATCTCATGTTCTTGAAGAAACTTTGCAAATGGACCAGATGCTTGTCCATCTTCAGTGTATGTACCATAGAATTCTCCACCTCTATCTGATGTAACAATCATAATTTGCTTGCTGCATTGTTTCTCTACTTTCGCCTTAAATCCCTTGAAGGCATTTAACGCTTCATGCTTATTATGAAGCAAGTAGAAATACATGTAATGTGAGTAATCATCTATGAAAGAGACAAAATATTTTTGATCACACGAGTCTATATTTGGACCACAAATATTCGTATGTATGATTTCTAATATTTATGTACTCCTATTGGCACCTTTCTTCGTCTTGTTGGTCTGCTTTTCCTTTATATAGTCCACACAAGTATCACAATCAGTAAAATCTAAAGTATTGAGTACTCAATCATTTATCAATTGCCTAATTCTATCTACGGAGATATGTCCCAATCTCCAGTGCCACAACATAGGGGAATCTTCTTTCACAACGCATCATTTTGTACTAGCGTTATCATGAACATGCATCCCATTATAATATGCATTGTCTTGTAAATTAATTCGAAAAAGACTGTGAGACAAAGTACCACTCCCAACCATTTCAAATTTAAATGATAAACATAAGTTTGAATATGAAAAGTTAAAAAAGTAACTCAAAGGTATAGGTTTTGAAACTAAAATTAAATTTTTAGAGAAACTAGGAACATAAAAGGTCCTTTCCAAATTCAAAACAAAGCCACTATTGAGAACTAGTCAACATGTTCCAATAGCTTTCATATGCGAACGCATCTTGTTTCTTGAATAGATGCTTTATTCACTTCCCACTAGCTTCCCGTGATTTTGAAAACCCTGCAAGGAATTCGAAATGTGAATTGTAGATCCAAAATTAATCCTCCAAGTGTTGTAACTTACATCAGCGATATTAGATTCATAACAAACACAGATTCATAACAAACACATGAGATTGGATTACCGTTCTTTTTAAACCAAGCCTTAAATCTGACGCAATCCTTTTTTTTATAGAAGAAATATTTGGATTATTTTTTAATGTTAGCTTGGGGAGGTATCTTACCTTTTCCCTTATGCTTGCCATGGCTCTTATTCTTTCCTTGTGTTGTCAAATGAACACTTTTTCCTAATTCCATAATCAGCCTTTCTTCCTCTTGAACACACATGATCATGAGTTCATTGATTAACCATTTATTCTTATGTGTTGTAAGAGATCTTGAAAGGTGTATACTATTACGGGAGAGTTCAGAATATAATACATAAGAAATGATTCAGATATCT
This sequence comes from Eucalyptus marginata, assembly GCA_014182565.1. NCBI lineage: Eukaryota > Viridiplantae > Streptophyta > Magnoliopsida > Myrtales > Myrtaceae > Eucalyptus > Eucalyptus marginata. The sequence goes on along the minus strand of CM024595.1, from coordinate 224,244 downwards.
CAAACTCAACGTTCTTAAGCTAAGCCGCAATGTCCCTCATTTGCATGATGTGCTCACGCACACCTCTAACACTAATGATCTTCAACGATGAAAACTTCATAATCAGGGTCATGGCATGCACCTTCTCTGAAGTCTCAAATTGCGCATCAATGGTCTTCAATAAAGTCTTAGCATTGCTATGCTGAGCAACCGAAACACGTATATTAGGAGATATTTTTGCCCTTATAAACATCATACTAACGTGGTTAGATCGCTCTCATTGATTATAAAGGGTTATCTTAGCTGCAGTGCTCGAATCAGTAGGAGCATGTGGTTCATCTTTCCTTATAACATAGTCAATGTCCATCCACCTCAATTGAAGAAGAACTATCTCCTTCCAAACTTTATAGTTGTCATCATTTAGTAGGGGAACATCACATTTAAATTCAGAGAAATTCACAAGTTGCAATACTGCATGTCAAACAATCATGCTTATGTCACAAAATTTGAGGCAAAAATATATATAAATCATGTTTTACTACTATAAACATGTCACAAATATGAATCACATAACACAAAAATTGCTTGTGGGTTAAGTTTTTAATTTAAATAGATTCATAATTACATTGTAAAGAAACTACCATATTATATACCTTTTCTTAATCCCTATGGATAATTTTTTTTTGGTAAGAAAAATAATATGATATTTCATCCTAATTAATCATATTAATATAATAAAAATTTCTATGGGATAAAATTCATCATATTAATATAATTAATTACAATCAATGTCCATTTCTAAATATGATATGGAGGTGTTAATATATAATTTAATTAATTAAAGATGTTGTGGTTACTTTCTAATTAATTAAATATATGGATCTTTAGACATTTAATTTCATGTATAAAATATTCATAAAAATGCATGGAAAGGGCAAAATAATAAACAAATGCACCAAGGGGTAGAATAGTAAATAGATCGGCCCATGACAGGATTGTAAATTACAAATGCCAAGGGGTGGAAACGTAATAATGGCGAAAAGAGAGGGACAAAACAGTAAATCAAAACTGATGGGCATGTGCACAGCACGCGCCTAAACCATCGCCTGCACGAGCCCTCTCCACTGCGCGAGCGCGTGTGTAGCACGCGCCAGCAGTTGTGCATGCGTGTCACGCATGTGCACGTGACCACGTGTGGTGTGTGGGTTCCATCTGCCTGCAACCGTAACGCATGTGTGGAGCCCACGTGCCCTCTCCCTTGTGCGGTAGACAAGATTTCCACCAGTTTTTGCCGTTTTCCGCCACGATATCGCCGCTCGTTTCCTCTTCGGCAGCCCATCTAAGACCGAAATAAATAATGGGTTTTGGAGACCATGCTGGCGCAACCACATAGGTCCAAGTTTCAGCGAAAATGACCAAGAAATTGGCTCCAAATAAAATGAAAATTTCCCAAAACGCAAACCCTTAACTACCGCGACTTCCGCCACTCAATTAACCTCGGTCGAATATTGATGTGCCGAAATAACTCATGGCTACTCTTCCTCATGGCGATGCGACCGTATTCGTTTGAAGTCGAGCGGTGGGTCTTCGGAATTTGCTTGGAATCAACTAGTTTCTCTCTTGGTCTCAAAATTCCGAAATACTGTTCATCTTCAAAAGGCCTGAAAAATACACCAAAAAATCGACAAAAACAAGATAGATGCACTAAACATGCTCTGATACCAAATGTTAGAAGTAAAAATTAAATGCGGAAAATATGATCAATTATAAACAAACTTCCAGCCATTGTTCGTATTCATATTCGTTGGAAAATCCTGGAAATTTAGCGAAATATCGGGTGCACTTTACTAACCCAATCCCCTTGCGTACCGATGGTGTATTCCAAAATTGAGAAGGTTTGCGTTAGACCTTGTGATTACCCTTAAAAAATGAACGATCACTCCTTTTATATATTGTCTCTCATCAAGGCGGTCACCAAATGGGCGGTTGTCACGAAGAGGTACGAGGCGTGGAAAAACTATATGTGGAATAACTGCTATTTTAAAGAGAAAATGTGGGTCCGAAAATTTGGGATCACATTATATAAATAAGAGCAGGATGTTCCCTAGAGTTGTCTTATGGTTCACAGGTACTATGATCCTTGATCACCGGGTTCTTTTTTTCAATTAATCAATCATGCTGAGAGTCTCTAAACATCAATGCATAAATCTATGGGGAAGAACTTTGATAATAATAATGCATGTAACTTGTTCACAATTGTCCAGTTTATTAATTATATTGATGATTCGCTGATTGTAGGTTGGGCAATGGAACTATCAAGACTACCTTAAATTTTTGGAAGAGAATTATTATTTTCAATGTCAGTGCAGAAGCTGTTCAGTTGTCAATCTCTTTGATCTTATTCCGAGTGCTTTTCATTGTGTTCATCCTCACTGCTCTGGCATATTTTTGAATACATTTGACATAACATCTGAAATTGAAAAACTTAAGCAGTCAAGACATGCTGGGGACATATATAGCTTGGAGCCTTATGTACAGGTATCATAAGTAATTCTCAGCTAGGACACATGTTAATTTTTTGAGGCCTTTCTTTGTGGAATAACAGCGTCGAAAAACTACTCTGAGGAATCTTTTCTTGTTCCTATGGTGGCTATGTAAAATTTTCATAGGTGGAGAAGCTTGGTGATCTCTTTGTTGGCGAAATGGATAACAACGCCCAGGAGAAAAGTTATAGCTCCCTTCATGCAAGTGTAGGATTTTGCTTGAAATGTGGGTCCCGTTGTGACCTAGAATCTTCTCGCCTGATGGTGAGCAAAGCTTTGGGAAATATTAAAAGGTAATTCCGTGTATTTCTATGAAGGTTTTGCCTTGGTATTTTGGATAAGGACTCAGTGTGGAAAGGTTACTGCAAGGTAGGAGGTTATCTCCTGATGAATTTGAGTAACTCTGAGCTGTAGATTTTGCATAGCTGAGTGCATACAAAGGAGCATTAAAAGTGAAACTGCAAATTTATTTTTTTGTTTTACACTATTTTTTTTTTCTAACTAGTACTAGAATTTGCAAATCGTGTCCTTCTCTTTGCATGCATCACCTATCATTTCATTTGTAAGAGCTTTCACTTCTTGACAGGTTGCAGGATGGAATAGTTAGAAAAGAACTGTCAAATTCTTTACTTTCTAATGCTTTAGAAGCTCCTGATCAGCTGGGAAAAATGTTGCATGCATATAACAAAAGCATTGCAGAAGTAAGTCCTCCACTTCACCATTTCCTTATCGTGTTTTTCGAGTGATTGTCTGATCTTATTTTGCAATCAGAAAGTATTAACATGTTGAGTTTTGAAGGGTAACAAATTTCATGTAAATATGTCAAAACTACATTTGTAGGTAGAGGAAAGCATAGCACAAGCATTTTGCTTCATTGGAGAGCTGCATGTGTGATGGAGCACTACAAATCATCAATTCAGGTATATATGTGGTTGTGGGTGCTTAGAATGTTCTTAAGCCTTCAACAATCATATTCTTTTTATTTTTTTGGTCATAACAATCGTATTCTTGTTTGAGTTTGCATAAATAACCTTAACTTGAGACTTGATATTCAGAGTTAACGAGAGGTAGAATAAGAAGCTTGATGATCTTAAGCAAATGTGTTGGATTTATTCGATTTTTTTGCATTTAATTGTGAACCATATGCACTTGAATGTCGGACTTTTAAGGTCCTACTGAAAAGACATAGATAACATTTTAACAGTAGAAATTAGTAGGAATACCCTAATTTTAAAGATCTACGCTGATTTTCTGTTAGTGCTTTATTGGCTCCTCACCCGCAGTTTGTTTCACCTGTCTACTCATGCTTGATTCTAAAAACAGTAGTTAAATGTGAAGGGTAGATAATGCAAACAAAATCCATTCTTTACCATTAGTAGATTTTCCTGTCCATACAAGAGGATGATCAACGTTGAGAGATTTATGAGCTCACTTTGTACAATGTCAACATTTGCATAGAGGTGGCGACACGATCTATTCGACATTTCATTATAATCCCTCGTTCACAATCCTATAAGGGCCGGCCGGGACAACCCTTGACCCTTAGGGTCCGCCACTCCCTTATTTTCCTGATGCACACGATATATAAACCAAGCACTTTTATTTATTTATAATTCAAGATGATTTTTGTCAGTACATATAGGCCAAAAAGATCCTATTTTTGGCTAAACCAAAAATTGTCTGACCATCTAGCAGTCTATCTACACTGTCGTCTTGGTGTCATGTCCTGGCGTCCAAAAATGCTGTCATCCACCCCGGGTCCTCCACCTACTCAACCCTACTCGAGCCGTCATCATCATCCTCCAGAAGCAATAGTGGCCCCATTGTACGCCCATTGACTCAGGCATACAAGACAATGAACCCCATAAGTACAGGGCCCATGGTGAGACCGGCGTCCACGGTGATGATCACCGTAATCCAGATAAGGTGATGCTTGGAAAGTTAGGGTCGGCATGCTCTACCTGGTCCCATGTAAGGTCAATGGGGATGCCATAGAACATGCTGGAAGACACGGGCTGGAGTGGCATAGCCATGTCTCTAAAATGTGATAGTCCCACAAGGGGTGAGTACGACTACTCAGCAGTAATAGCCTGTCAAACTATATTACACAAGTCTACCGCTACTCAACCTATAACATTCTAAACATGCAATATGTAACACGAAACGACTTAGGATACCAAAACCCTGAAAGAACAACATAAATGAGACATTAGGAAGGCAAATAAACAGTTAGAACAATTCGATAATTGATTAGACTTTAATTCTAACTGCCGCCATCTTCTAGAGGGACCTGTGTTTGCATCCCTCTAGGCATCTCGCATCCCACCTGGCATCACGAGGACCTCCGGTTTCATATTTCAGTTCCCGGACATCCAGAGCGTGTTTGTCACACCTCCAGGCATCTCGCACCCTACCTGGCATCATGAGGACCTTCGGGGCTCATCACTGTCCCCAGGAATCCGGAACATGTTACGTCACACTTCCAGGCATCCCAACACCCGGGGCACCTCCGGGGCTCATCACTGTCCCCAGGCATCTAGAGGCATCGTTTTCATGACCCTCCAGGCAACCCGACACTTGGGGCATCGTCGCCACAGGGGTCGACGACATTAGTATTAGTTCAACCAAGATGCAGCACCTAACAAGTTTTATTAAAGCCATCATGCACGTCTAACCCGAACCCTAAACCGAAAGACATCAAACAGCCATAGCATTTCAACACATGCTCAATTAACTTTAATCCAGAATACAACAACAACGAAGCTGGACTAACCATCAATGACTCAGCTCTAAGAAAACCAGTACAATCCATCCTACTACCATTTAGACTCACGGATCCACATCCGAACTAGTGTCGACCGTGTCGATGGTCGTCACACGCATCACAAGGCAATTCAATCATGCCTTCAAATCAATTTTCCTAGCACAAGTCCGTTTATTCCCATATCACCTAGACGTCACATTATTCCAAGCTTGAATAGCAACATACTCGGATCAGACCGCCTACAGAAATCGATCGGTGCTAAGTTCGCCTCATCTATCCGATAGTCAGCGTTTAACTTAACTAGCATGCAAACGGTAAGGGCCACCTCACACCCGACTACCCGTGCACGCCGTCATCCGATTAAATCCCGATCGTCAATTAAACCAGCGTAATTCCAAGTAACTTGCCCTATTCGGACCCGGACTCTAGCCGAACCTAAACCGACATGCGAGTAGGACATTCTCGCGCAATATAGAATAACAAGACTGCCACTTGCCTCGATTCCTTGGAATGTGAGCGGCTGGCGTGGCCGGTGGCGAGGCTAGGCGACGGCGACGCACGGTGAAGCTGTTGGCGGGCGAACGATGTGGCTGAGGGACGGCGCGCGGCTGGTGGCGAGGGGCTGGCGCACAGCGGTTGGTGGCTGGCAATGAAGCACGGCCAAGATGGGGTTTTGGCTTGGAAATTTACTGGAATTGTTTCTCAAAGTGATGCAGGGCCGAGTGTATGAGAAGAAGAAGAAGAGACGACCCTCTGCTCTGCCTTGTAAGCTCCGCTTGTTGACTTTGTGGGTCAACAAAATAAGGGGTCTTGGTGGCTGCTCGTGGAGTGCTGGCAGCGGAGGGAAGCCAGCTGGCGTGCGTGTCCAACCCAGGGTGAAGGAGCGGCCACCTCTTTGCATGGCCAAGCAGAAAATTCCTTGGGGTTGACACGTTTTAGTCAATCAATTCTTCAGGGTGCATGGCTGCTGCATGGTCAACAGAAAGGAATAACGCACGGCTGAAGCTTTGGAGTCATAAGTCTTCACGTGCATGAGGGAAAAAGGGGCAGCTTGACATGGCTGCTGCATGGTCAACCATTCCCCTTTCATTGACTACCTAGTGGACGTATGCACGGGCTGAGAATCAAAGGCCTTCAATGATTGCATGGAGGTGGAGTGGTTGGCGTGACTGCATGGTCCTTCATGCATAGTCAAGATCTCCATCTTGTTGACCATTGGATAGGCGTGTGCATGGAGACGTCGGATGCTTACATGAAAAGCTTGCCTAGTAAGGTACAAATGCGGGGGATGTTGGTCTCGCGAGTGGCATTGCGTGAGGAAATTTTTAGATGAAGTGCTATCGCGAGAATGTGACGAAACGTAACGTTTCGGTATGGTGAGGGTGGTGATGAAACGGCGGCCGCAAGTGGTGCCAATGACGTAGTTCGACGACAAACTCATCGACCCATGACGGACCATTACACATTCGAGGTTCGTCGAAATCCGGATATCACAATTTTCCCCTCCTTAGAGAATTTCGTCCTCGAAATTGAACGTTTCTTACGTTTCATCGAAAAGATGATGGTACTTTTGTCACACCCTGATCCTCGAGTTCGTGCCCATCCCTCGGTGGTCGATCAAATATGCGACGTTTCCAGGACGCGTCGCCGACCCATTCATTTTAATGCACATGCAGAAGTGTATAATAAAACCCTTGACAGTAAATAATACGGGATAGGAAAGTAGGAAACGATTTCACAACCAAACATTCTTTTTATAAACGCACAAGGTTTATATACAACAGCAGTCTACAGACAGAGGTCTAGCTAAAAAAGAAGTGCCATCAAAACAACTAGGCATTAGACACCTCATCCATAGGCTCCGAGGGCTCCGGGTCTATCACGACACCATCAAGGGTGTCTAGGTCCATCGGATGTGCTGCCTCCCACTCCCTCGTCCCGACGGGAGGTCCGTCAAAACCTCGCAAGGGACCCTCCCGACCCCCCGTCGGAAGCCAATGAACCATGCCTTGAATCGGTGAGGTACCAACTCAGGTAGGCCCTCATCGACCCAAACCACAGACTCAACCAACTCCTGAGTCAGGGTAGTCCCGGGAATAGGGATGCAAGTAAACTCAAAATCCATCGTCTGCAGGACCCCATACCGCACGTGACACTCCTCCATCTAGGGACCTGTAAATAATTTAGCCCACGACGGGGTGAGACATTGTCTCATCAAGTTCACCCCCTAAACCCCTATTAGGAAGGAAATACACTTAGGGGTGGCCTAGCCACACCATACAGAGAACTTACCTTGCCTCAGTTCCTTCCTACAGGTCAGCACAGTTCATATCACTCGATCATATGCAGTAATAAGAACTCAAACAATTGGAACGCCAACACTTTCATTTCAAACAACCATAGGGGTCCTGATTATAGGGCTAAATCGTTATGACACGTCCCATTCCGTGCCACATAATTTTATCTCATAATCTGGCGCGTCAATTGTTAATCACGGCCACACACGGGCATGGCCTACTCAAAGTTCGGCGGTCTACTGGCATAGCCAGACATCGTCTCACCCCACTGAGCACGGCAACGTCACTACGTTAACGACATTCCATGAAGGAGCATCAGTCCAGCCTCTACTGCGATCGGTATCCATTGGTAGGGCATCCCATATAGGGGCACGTCCAGCTCAATAGCTCAGGACGGGTTCTTTTAACTAACACACGACCATTCAATCTCAGACCAGGACACTGTGCATTACACTCAAATGCCTCAATTAAAATAGTGATCCTGGTTTTTTTTTTTTTTTTTTTTCGTGTTACAAACACATGGTAAAATAGTCGTGTGTGGGTACATTGTAAATTTGAACCAGAAAAACTGATACATTCCTTTTTCAAACCCCACTATTTGACATAATACTTAAAATCCATTTATGGTGTCAAAACCCAACACCCAGGATTTTCTGAATAAGTACCATAATTTTCACAATCATCACTCAATTTGCACAATCCAACAATCAAATGCATAATCTGAACACACCACAGCAGTCAGCATGAAATTCTAACGACCTACGATCCCTGCGTAATTTCCGGAAAATAATAAATAATTAAATATATTTCGAAAATTAAATTAAATTAAATTAATATAAATTAATAAAATAATATTTATAAATTCGAAATAATTAATTAATTTAAAATAATTAATTAAGGGCCTAATCAATATTACACTAATCTAATCATCTAATTAGCCTTAATGAATTATCCGCTAAACTAATCACATCCCTTAATCTAATCAACATTCAACTAAACTAATCTAACCACTTAACCATACTTAGTTTAATCTAAACACCTCTTAAGCATGATTAACCTCATCCGCAAGGTTTAGTGAGTAAACTCACTGGTTTAGCAAATCCAGTGAGTCCATGGCAACGACAACGCCAAAGCGGGCTATAAACCTCCAAGCGGCGACACCAACCAAGGCCGAGAATGGCTCGAAAACGGGCCTTGAAGTCTCACGGCTTGCTGGAACTTCAGCTTTTGTTCTGTTGGTCGAGGGAGGCTGAACTGGCGGCTCGGTTTGCTGGAAACGACGAAACAAAACCAGGTGGGTGAGCAAGCTGCAGCAACGGAGCACGGCGGGGCTCCGGGGGCTTCGACGGCGACTCACGGCGGTTGGTAATGCTGGACAAGGGCTCGGGACGTGTGAATAGGGCAGGGACGATGGCCACAGACACACGGGCAAGCAGCAGACGCGAACTGGCGTGCGGGTGGCGCGATGGTGCGACAAGGGGCTCTAGCGGGCTTGCGGTAGCTTCGGACGGGCAAGGGGGCTGTTGCTCTATTTTCTTTGGTTTCTCAAGCTCTCCAAAAGGCTCAATAATGGAGAAAGGTGGGGCTAGAGGAAGAAGAAGCTTCAGCTGAAGAGAGGGGACCCCAAGGGCTTCCAAGGCTCAACACTTGTCCATTTTCTATCTCACAAGCCCCCACTAGCCATCAGCCTTCATCCTCAGCCATTCTCTCTTCTCAATCTGCCCCAACAAGCTTGCCAAAGGGTCCAAAAGGTTGTGTCCCCCATGGCCTACGAATTTGCACCTTTCCCTCTTCAAGTTCATTCAATTACTCTTCAAATCAATCCAAATTGAAAACCATAAATCCAACCAAGAATTCCACACTTAATTCCATATTTTTCCTTGTCAATTAATCCATCTTGGATGCCAAAAGTGCGAGCAAAAGCAGGCCTATGAATTTCCCAATCCAAAATAACCATACTTTGATTTTTCGGCGAAAATCTCGGTTTGCAGAAAAATCTTCGGAGGATGAGTCGACGTTCCTAAAATGATTTGTGACATGACAGTACTTTCAATTTCTGAAATCGGGTTTAAATTTGCGGTTAATTTCAATCTGGCGCGATTTTAGCGCGTCCTAATCTACCGGGTAGCCTTTAGGAATTTTTGGCGCATTTGACCTGTGGTTGATTATTTTCAAGCCACAAAGTACATCTTTGACTCATTGGCGACTCTCGATTGTCGTGAAAATCTCGAGGTTTTAAATACGAACACAGGGTATAGAAAAGATAGAAAAATCTGTCTAGTGCTGTTTGATGAGAATTTTGTAAGTAGGTGGAATCACCCACACTTAATCACATACCTCAGTCTAATCGACCTATCTTCGGTCTCTGGTCGATTTTGACAGTGCCGTAATGATCCTTGTAGATTAGCTCGGTCGAGCAGTCGTTTCCTAGTCGAATTCTCAAGTCTGTTGCATTAGAATCCCTTAGCGGCTTCACCTGATAGACTAGTTATCCCGTGAGTGATCAGCTTAGGGAAAAGAACTATAGGCGCGTCGATGAAAAGCCCGACTTATTAAATTGAAAGCAGAATTGGAAAATCAGGATGTCAAAACTCTTCCCCTCTTATAAAAATTTCGTCCTCGAAATTTAAACTATTACAAACTTTAAACAAAAAGGTTGGGGTATAGTCGTCTCATCGATTCTTCACTCTCCCAAGTTGCTCCTTTAGTGCCGTGGTGTTGCCAGGCCACTTTGACCAATGGAATCGTCTTGGTGCGCAGAACCTGCTCTTTGCGATCCACAATCTGAACCGGTCTTTCCACGTACGACACCTTATCGTCCACGTCCAATTCCTCAAAATTTAGCACGTGGGTCGGGTCAGGCTCATACTTCCTCAACATCGATACGTGAAAGATGTCATGCACTTGCGCCAACCTCAGCAGTAATGCAAGACGATATGCTAGAGTCCTTATCCTTTCCAAAATCTCAAAGGGACTTACGTACCTCGGACTTAGCTTCCCTTTCTTGCCAAAGCGCGAAGTACCCTTCATTGGTGACACCTTCAGAAAGACGTGCTCACCAATTTGGAATTCCAATGGTCTCTGACGCTTATCTGTGTAGCTTTTTTGGCAGCTCTGAGCAGTTTTTAATCTGTCTCTGATAACGACAACTGTATCCATTGACTACTGAACCAACTCTGGGCCTGTGATTTTCCGTTCTCCGACCTCATCCCAACACACTAGCGTTCTGCACGCGTTGCCATACAATGCTTCAAAATGAACCATCTGAATGCTCTGTTGGTAGCTGTTGTTGTAGACAAACTCGACAAGATGAAACTGTTCCTTCCAACTTCCCTTGAAATCCAACACGCAAGCTCGCAGCATGTCTTCGAGGGTTTGAATCGTCCTCTCAGACTGGCCATCCGTATGAGGATGATAGGCCGTACTGTACTGCAGCTTCGTTCCTAAGGCAGCCTGCAAACTCTTCTAGAAGGCAGATGTAAATCTTGGGTCTCTATCTGATATAATCGTCACCGGCACTCCATGCAGACGAACTATCTGACGCACTTACAGCTCTGCATGCCTATCCAAATCAAGGTCCTTTCGTACTATGATGAAGTGAGCCAACTTTGTCAGTCTGTCGACCACTACCCAAATGGAATCATTACCTCTCTAACTCCTTGGTAAGCCTGTCACAAAGTCCATTGTGATGTGTTCCCATTTCCACTTGGGAATCTCAAGAGGTTGCAGAAGTCCTCCCAGCTTATAGTGCTGTGCCTTCACTTGTTGACATGTCAGACACTTGGCGACATGCTCGGCGATATCCACTTTCATACCAGACCACCAATAATGTTGACGCAGATTCTGATATATCTTCGTACTACCAAGATGAATGCTGTAACTGCTACGATGAGCTTCTGATAAGATCTCTTCTTTAAGCTCTGCATCGTCAGGTACACACAATTGTCCTCAGAACCTTAGTGTTCCATCTTTAGAAATCTAGAAGTCTGCCTTTCTCTTCTCAGTGTCCTCTTGCAGGATCTTCTGAACATCCGGATCTATCGGCTGAAGCGTCTTAATCCTTATCTGCACTTCCGATTCAATTCTGAGGGTGGCGATAAGATTTGAAAAATGGCCTACCTCAAATTTGAAGACCGAATCTCGAGCTTTCTCGAGTAAATTCCACTCCTTAACCAGCATATGTGCAACTGAAGACTTCCGACTCAGCGCATCTGCGACCTTGTTCGCCTTTCCAGGATGATACATAATATCACAATCATAGTCCTTCAGGAGTTCCATCCAGCGACACTGTCTCATATTCAACTCCTTCTGAGACTTTGATGGTCAGTGAAGATCTGAAATCTTTCTCCGCACAAATAATGTCTCCAAATCTTCAGAGCGAAAATGATCACTGCGAGTTCTAAGTCATGCGTCGGGTAATTTAGCTCATGAGGTCTCAACTGACGGGACGCGTATGCAACAACCTTGCCATGTTGCATCAACACGCAACCCAATCCTCTGAACAACGCATCACTATAGATCCCATATCCTCGAGGACCAGATGGTATGGTCAGCACAGGTGCAGTAGTCAACTTCTACTTAAGCTGGTGGAAACTTCACTTCGCATTTGTCTGTCCACATGAACTTTTCTTCCTTCTTTAGTAGTCGAGTCAACGGCGTTGCTAAAGCCGAAAACCCTTCCACAAACCGTCTGTAATACCCTACTAAACCCAGAAAACTTCTGATCTCTATCACTGTAGTCGGTCTTGGCCAGTTGATCACTGCTTCAATCTTGGCTAGGTCCACAGAGATTCCTTCTCCTGAAATTACGTGACCTAGGAATGCCACTTGAGTTAACCAAAACTTGCACTTATTGAACTTAGTGTACAGCTCATGATTCCTCAGAGTTTGAAGCACTATCCTTAAGTGTCTCTCATGCTCCTCAGGACTACTAGAGTACACCAGGATATCGTCGATGAACACGATCACAAACTGATCCAAGTACTCCTTAAACACGGTTCATCAAATCCATGAAAGTAGCTAGGGCGTTCGTCAGACCAAACGACATTATAGTGAACTCATAATGACCATATCGAGTATGAAACGCTGACTTCGGTATATCTTCCTTTCTGATCCTTAGCTGATGATACCCTGTCCTCAGGTCGATCTTAGAAAATATCGACGCTCCTTGTAACTGATCAAACAAGTGGTTGATCCTTGGCAGTGGATACTTGTTCTTAACCGTCACCTGATTGAGTTGTCGATAGTCGATGCACAGACGCAATGAACCATCTTTCTTCTTCACGAATAGAACTGGTGCTCCCCAAGGTGATGCACCGGGACATATGAATCCCTTATGCAACAATTCCTGCATCTGCACCTTCAATTCTTTCAACTCAAATAACACCATTTGGTAAGAAGCCTTAGAAATTGGCTCTGTCCCGGGTGCTAACTCAATCACAAATTCAATCTCTCTCTCTCTAGCGGCAAGCTTGGCAATTCCTTTGGAAACACATATGGAAACTCTTGCACTACAGCGATGTCTTCTATCTTCAGCTCCTCAACTATTGTATCCACGACAGTCGCCAAGTAACCTTGACAACCTCCATCTAACAAACGGGTTGCCTCAACCGATGAGATTAACGTAATCGAGGGTCCTCCTTGACTCCCAATAAACTCAAAGCTCTCACTTGCTATCGGGTTAAACTAAATCGCCTTGCGATAGCAGTCCATCTTGGCTCGTTGCTTGGTGAGCCAGTCCATGCCAATTATCACATCAAAATCATACATGGCTAGGACTATCAAGTCTATCTTCCCATCTCGCTCACCAATCACTAACTTGCAACCAGGACAACCCACTGTAGCTAACACCTTATCCTTTAACGATGTAGATATGCTAACCCCTGACTCCAACAACTCAGGAATCAATCCTACCAACTTAACATACTGCTCAGCTATAAACGAATGAGTAGCTCCAGGGTCAAATAAAGCATAAGCAGCGTGGTCGTTCAACGAGACCATACCTGTAATCACATTAGGCGCGTCCTCAGCCTGTCCTCTAGTGATAACGTATGTCCTTCCTTGAGCTGGAGGTCTGATCAGTCCACCCTGCTGTGCATTTGGGGGCGCAAATCCTCGATTCTGACTCATCGGTGGCGGCGGTGACAACTGCTGTTGTCCCATCGGTCTCTTGGGACAATTCTTGGCTATGTGACCCTGCTAGCCACACTTATAACAAGCACCCATCCTAGAAGGACACGGGGTTGATCCATGTCGTCTTCTGCAGAAACGACACACGCCATTCTATCTTAGTGCCGACTTTCCTATCCCACCCTTCCTGTTGGGCGGAACAGGATACCTTCCTCCAATCATCGGTCTCTTCCCAAACCAATTTCCATCTCTGTTTGAACCAAACGGCGACCCAGATGCAACGGCTTGTTCGTTCTGGTCTCTCTCTATCATTTGGACCCGTTCATACAATTCGTTGTAGTTCCTCAAGTTGAGTAGTATCAGCGGACTCCTCAGTTCCTGTTTGAGTCCATCTCTGAACCTTCTAGCTCTATCTACTGGATCCTCAATCAATCTTGGGGCGTACTGCGACAATTTAGCGAACTTCGCTTCGTACTAATCGACTGTCATCGTACCTTGGCGAAGGCGCTGGAATTCTGCCATCTTCAGCTCTCTGGCAATCTCAGAAAAGTACTTATTGTTAAAGACCTCGACAAAGGCGTTCCACTCCGGAACCACACCTTTAGGGAATACCATTCCTCTGGTGGTCATCCACCAAGTGCTTGCAATTCCTTGTAGTTGATAGGCTGCAAGGACGACCTTCTCTATTTTGGTGCACATCAGCAGTGCAAAGGTCTTCTCCAAACCTTGAATCCATAGGGCTGCAGCTTCAGGATCTCTTGCACCAGTGAACTTCAACGGATTCAATTTTAGGAACTGTTCCACCAGCTTATGTATTGGCCTCATAGCGATCATGTTCCCAGGTGGAACCTCAACATGTGCGGCTACAGGTGCGGTGACAACAGCAGCATTGGCAGCGGTAGTAGCGGCAGCTGTAGCGGCGACAATAATGGCTACGGCTTGATTCTGGGCCTGCAGCCCCATCAGATCTCTCATCGCCTCTAGCGCCTGCATGATCCTGGCAGTTCTCGGATCACCAGGTGTTGTTACACCAGCATCGACTGGAGGCGGTGCTACTCCACTTGTGCTGGCCTCAACCTACGCTTTACCATGACCACCTTGGGTACCGACCCTGGTCAGCGTCCTACCCCGAGTCATAGGGCCTACCGCCCTCTTCCTAGGAGTCCTCTACTCCTGGTCACTCATGCTACAGGATTTTTATAGACACCTATTTTCCAATTCCAATACCACATTATAATTTGAGTGACCACACAAACAAGCTACAAATAAGCTATCAATCACATGCATCATCATATTTAAATGATCTTTCCTACTAACTGTCCCATAAACCATCGCACCTTATCACTCCAAACATTGACCAGCTCTGATACCACTAAATGGCGGGGATGTCACGCCCCAATCCTCCAATGCGTGCCCATCCCTCGGTGGTCGATCAAATATGCGACGTTCCCACAACGCGTCACCGACCCATTCATTTTAATGCACATGCGGAAGCGTATAATAAAACCCCTGACAGTAAATAATATGGGATAGGAAAGCAGGAAACGATTTCACAACCAAACATGCTTTTTATAAACGCATAAGGTTTATATACAACAGTAGTCTATAGACAGAGGTCTAGCTCAAAAAGAAGTGCCATCAAAACAACTAGGCACTAGACACCTCATCCATAGGCTTTGGGGGCTCCGGGTCTATCACGACACCATCAGGGGTGTCCAGGTCCATCGGGTGTGTTGCCTCCCACTCCCCCGTCCTGACGGGAGCTTCGTCAAAACCTTGCAAGGGACCCTCTCGACCCCCCTGTCGAAAGCCAATGAACCATGCCTTGAATTGGTGAGGTACCAACTCAGGTAGGCCCTCATCGACCCAAACCACAGACTCAACCAACTCCCGAGTCAGGGTAGTCCGAGGAATAGGGATGTAGGTAAACTCCAAATCCATTGTATGCGGGACCCCGTACTGCACGTGACGCTTCTCCATCTAGGGACCTGTAAATAATTTAGTCAACGACGGGGTGAGACATTGTCTCAGCAAGTTCACCCCCTAAACCCCTATTAGGAAGGAAATACACTCAGGGGTGGCCTAGCCACACCATACAGAGGACTTACCTTGCCTCAATTCTTTCCTGCAGGTCAGCACAATTCATATCACTCAATCATATGCAGTAATAAGAACTCAAACAACTGGAATGCCAACACTTTCATTTCAAACAACCACAAGGGTCCTGATTATAGGGCTAAATCGTTATGATACGTCCCATTCCGTGCCACACAATTTTGTCCCATAATCCGGCACTTCAATATCACTCAACATACGTTCCAATTGTTAATCACGGCCACACACGGGCACGGCCTACTCGAAGTTCGGCGGTCTACTGGCATAGCCAGGCATTGTTTCGCCCCACCAAGCACGGCAACGTCACTACGTCGACGACATTCCATGAAGGAGCATCGGTCCAGCCTCTACTGCAACTGGCATCCATTGGTAGGGCATCCCATATAGGGGCACGTCCAGCTCAACAGCTCGGGACGGGTTCTCTTAACCAACACGTGACCATTCATTCTCGGCCCAGGACACTGTGCATTGCACTCAAATGCCTCAATTAAAATAGTGATCCTGGCCTATTTTCTTTGTATTACAAACACATGGTAAAATAGTCGTGTATGGGCACACTGTAAATTTGAACTAGAAAAACTGATACCTTCCTTTTTCAAACCCCACTATTTGATATAATACTTAAAATCCATTTTCGATGTCAACACCCGACACCTTGGATTTTTAGAATAAATACCATAATTTTCACAATCATCGCTCGATTTGCACAATCCAACAATCAAATGCATAATCTGAACACACTACAACAAAGTGAGCACAAAATTCTAACGACCTACAATCCCTAAGGCATAATTTTCGGAAAATGATAAATAATTAAATATATTCCGAAATTTAAATTAAATTAAATTAAATTAAATTAATATAAATTAATAAAATAATATTTATAAATTCGAAATAATTAATTAATTTAAAATAATTAATTAAGGGCCTAATCAAGATTACACTAATCTAATAATCTAATTAGCATTAATTAATTATCCACTAAACTAATCACATCCCTTAATCTAATTAACATTTAACTAAACTAATTTAACCACCTAACCATACTTAGCTTAATCTAAACACCCCTTAAACATAATTAACCTCCTAAGCAAGGTTTAGTGAGTAAACTCCCTGGTTTAGCAAATTCGGTGAGTCCACGGCGACGGCAATGCCAAAGCGGGCGATAAACCTCCAAGTGGCGACACCAACCAAGGCCAGGAAGGGCTCGAAATGGGCCTTGAAGTCTCACGGCTTGCTGGAACTTCAGCTTCTGTTCTACTGCTTGAGGGAGGTTGAACTGGCGGCACGGTTTGCTGGAAATGATGAAACAGAACCAGACGAGTGAGCAAGCTGCAACGGTGGAGCATGGCGGGGCTCCGGGGGCTTCGACGGTGACTCACGGCGGTTGGTGACATTGGACGAGGGCTTGAGACATGTGAATAGGGCAGGGACAACGGCCACAAACGCACGGGCAAGCAGTAGACGCGAGCTGGCGTGCAGGTGGCGTGACGGTGCGGCAAGGGGCTCTGGCGAGCTTGCGGTAGCTTCGGACGGGCAAGGGAGCTGTTGCTCTGTTTTCTCTAGTTTCTCAAGCTCTCCAAAAGGCTCAACAATGGAGAAAGGTGGGGCTAGAGGAAGAAGAAGCTTCAGCTGAAGAGAGGGGACCCCAAGGGCTTCCAAGGCTCAACACTTGTCCATTTTCCATCTCACAAGCCCCCACCAGCCATCAGCCTTCATCCTCAGCCATTCTCACTCCTCAATCTTCCCCAACAAGCTTGCCAAAGGGTCCAAAAGGTTGTGTCCCCCATGGCCTACGAATTTGCACCTTTCCCTCTTCAAGTTCATTCAATTCCTCTTCAAATGAATCCAAATTGAAGCCCATAAATCCAACCAAGAAGTCCACACTTAATTCCACATTTTTCCTTATCAATTAATCCATCTTGGATGCCAAAAGTGCGAGCAAAAGGGGCCTACGAATTTCCCGATCCAAAATAACCATACTTTGATTTTTCGGCGAAAATCTCGATTTGCAGAAAAATCTTCGGAGGATAAGTTGACATTCCTAAAATGATTTGTGACATGATAGAACTTTCAATTTCTAAAACGGGTTTAAATTTGCGGTTAATTTCAATCTGGCGCGATTTTTTGCGCCTCCTAATCTATCGGGTAGCTTTTAGGAATTTTTGGCGCATTTGACTTGTGGTTGATTATTTTCAAGCCACAAAGTACATTTTCGACTCATTGGCGACTCTCGGATGTGGTGAAAATCTCGATGTTTCAAATACGGACACAGGGTACAGAAAAGACAGAAAAATCGGTCTAGTGCCGTTCGACGAGAATTTTGTAATTAGGTGGAATCACTAACACTTAATTACATACCTTAGTCGAATCGACCTATCTCCGGTCTCTGGTCGATGTTGACATTGCCGTAATGACCATTGTAGATTAGCTCGGTCAAACAGTCGTTTCCTAGTCGAATTCCTAGGTCTGTTACATTAGAATCCCTTAACGGCTTCACCCGATAGACTAGTTATCCTGTGAGTGATCAGCTCAGGGAAAAGAATTATAGGCGCGTCAATGAAAAGCCTGACTTATTAAATTGAAAATAGAATTGCAAAAATCAAGATGTCACAACTTTTGCCTCATTTCCTTTTCGCTTTCCCATGTGGTCTCTTCCACATAGTGATGTCGCCACGAGATTTTAACTAGCGGTATCACTTTCGTTCGAAGGACTTGTTCTTTCCGATCTAGTATCTGCATCGACTCCTCCATGTATCTCACTTTTTCATCTATCTCAATAATCTCATGATCGAGTACATAAGCAAGATCGGGCTGATACTTCCTTAGCATCGACACATGGAAGACATCATGTAGATTTGACAATTTAGGGGGCAATGCCAATCGATAGGCTACATCCCCTATCCTTTCGAGGATCTCGAAAGGTCCAACAAACCTTGGGCTCAACTTGCCCTTCATTCCGAATCGTGATATACCCTTCATCGGGGATACCTTTAGAAATACGTGATCTCCTATGCCAAATTCTAACGGTCTTCTACGCTTATCCGCATAACTCTTCTCTCAACTCTAGGCCGTCTTGAGTCTATTTTTGATGATTTCCACCGCATCCGTAGTAACTTGTACCAACTCATACCAACTCGGGTCCTGTCAATCTTCTCTCACCTACTTCATTCCAGTAGATAGGTGTCCTACAAATTCTCCCATATAGCGCCTCATAGGGAGCCATACCGATACTTTGCTGGAAACTATTATTATACGCAAACTCCACCAGGTGTAACTTCTCATCCTAACTTCCTTTAAAATCAATTAGGCAAACTCATAACATGTCTTCCAGTATTTGGATCACTCTTTCAGTCTGTCCATCCATCTACGGATGAAAAGCAGTGCTAAACTAAAGCTTGCTCCTTAATGTGATTTGGAGACCTCGCCAGAAATTCAAGGTGAATCTCAAATCTCGATATGACGTAATGGTTGCAGGAACGCCATGTAAACGTACTACTTGGCTTACATATAATTCGGCATATTTATTCATCGGATAATCCATGCGTACTACTAGGAAATGGGCAGATTTAGTCAGGCGATCCACTACTACCTAGATGGAATCGTGACCACTTGATGTCCTTGGTAATCCTTGCACGAAATCCATCGTTACGTGCTCCCATTTCCACTATGGTATTTCCAGTGGTCTTAACATTCCTACAGGCTTGCGATGTTCAGCCTTCACTTTTGTGGGGGATGTTGGTCCCATGACAAAATTTCAGAAAGTTTTAGATTAAGTGCTATTAACCGCACTGAGGATTGAACCGGAAATTATTCGGAAAATTTCAGAAATTTCATAATTTGACCCGGAAATTATGAAATTTCGAGACGAAGTATCTTTAGGGAAAAGACCAGAGTTCCAAGTTTATGAGGATGGAACGGTGAAATACCAGGGAAGACTATTTGTTCCCAATAATGAAGAGATAAGGAAGGAAATTCTGTCGGAAGCACATATGAGTAATTATAGTATCCACCCTGGAAATATAAAGATGTATCAAAACTTATGTCAACAGTACTGGTGGAATGGCATGAAGGCAGATATTGACAGGCATGTTTCTTAGTGTTTGACCTGCCAATAAGTGAAGGCAAAACATCGCAAACTTGCAGGAATGTTAAGACCACTGGAAATACCAGAGTGGAAATGGGAGCACGTAACGATGGATTTCGTGCAAGGATTACCAAGGACATCAAGTGGTCACGGTTCCATCTGGGTAATAGTGAATTGTCTGACTAAGTCTACCCATTTCCTAGCAGTACGCATGGATTATCCGATGAATAAATATGCCGAAATATATATAAGCCAAGTAGTATGCATACATGGCGTTCCTGTAACCACCACGTCAGATTGAGATTTGAGATTTACCTTGAATTTCTGGCGAG
The DNA here is from genome assembly GCA_014182565.1 of Eucalyptus marginata. Taxonomy (NCBI): domain Eukaryota; kingdom Viridiplantae; phylum Streptophyta; class Magnoliopsida; order Myrtales; family Myrtaceae; genus Eucalyptus; species Eucalyptus marginata. The sequence goes on along the minus strand of CM024595.1, from coordinate 203,998 downwards.
GTCTCCAAATCGCATTATGGACCAAACTTCAGTTTAGAATTGCTTTTCATTTGTAGACGGATGGACAGACCGAAAGAGTGATCCAAATACTGGAAGACATGTTACGAGCTTGCATAGTTGATTTTAAAGGAAGTTGGGACGAGAAGTTACAATTGGTGGAGTTCGCGTATAATAATAGTTTCCAGCAAAGTATCGGTATGGCTCCATATGAGGCGCTATTTGGGAGAAGCTGTAGGACACCTATTTGCTGAATGAAGTAGGTGAGAGAAGACTGAAAGGACCCGAGTTGGTACAAGTTACTACGGATGCGGTGGAAATCATCAGAAATAGACTCAAGACGGCCTAGAGTCGAAAGAAGAGTTACGCGGATAAGCGTAGAAGATCGTTAGAATTTGGTGTAGGAGATCACGTATTTCTAAAGGTATCCTCGATGAAGGGTATATCGTGATTTGGAATGAAGGGCAAGTTGAGCCCAAGGTTTATTGGACCTTTTGAGATCCTCGAAAGGATAGGGGATGTAGCCTATTGATTGGCATTGCCCCCTAAATTGTCAAATCTACATGATGTCTTCCATGTGTTGATGCTAAGGAAGTATCAGCCCAATCCTGCTCATGTACTCGATCATGAGATTATTGAGATAGATGAAAAAGTGAGATACGTGGAAGAGCCGATCCAGATATTGGATTGGCAAGAACAAGTCCTCCGAATGAAGGTGATACTGCTAGTTAAAGTCTTGTGATGACATCACGAAGTGGAAGAGGCCTCGTGGGAAAGCGAAAAGGAAATGAGGAAAAAGTACCTTCATATTTTCGATGAGATGTAAGAGACGTTCAATTTCGAGGACGAAATTCTCTAAGGAGGGAAGAATTGTGATATTTGGATTTCGCTGGACCTCGAATGCATAAAGGTCCGTGACGAGTCGACGAGTTTGTCGTCAAACTACGTCATTGGCACCACTTGCGACCGCTGTTTCATCACCACCCTCACCATACCGAAACGTTACGTTTCGTCACGTTCTCGCGATAGCACTTCATCTAAAAATTTCCTTACGCAACGCTACTCGCGAGACCAACATCCCCCGCATTTGTACCTTACTAAGCGAGCTTTTCATGTAAGCATCCAACGTCTCCATGCACACGCCTATCCAGTGGTCAACAAGATGGAGATCTTGACCATGCATGAAGGACCATGCAGTCACGCCAACCATTTCTCCTCCATGCAATCAATGAAGGCCTTTGATTCTCAGCCCATGCATACGTCCACTAGGTACTCAATGAAAGGGGAATGGTTGACCATGCAGCAGCCATGTCAAGCTGCCCCTTTTTCCCTCATGCACGTGAAGCCACCTACGTTTTCCGGAACGGGAAGCCCTGAGTGTGGCATCCAAGGATTTCAACGACCCTTGGGTATGTGACGGTCGTGACCGATCGATAGAAGTATCATCGGACTGTGGCATTGATATCATTTACGGGCATTGATTTGTATTATAGTTGGACCAATCAATCGTGCAACAAGAGAAGTCTTTGGACTTTGATCGATTGATGAAATTCGGCCGTGCATGAAGAACCTACATGCCGAATTTAAGAATAAAATTTTGAGGAGATGGACCGCACATGAGGACCTTGCACGTCTTTTCTTTGTGCAATTTGGCAAGTGAGGAAATGAAATATTGTCATCATGCTGCTCGGTCGAATCCCTTCTCCATGTGAGGACTTCGGTCATGTACTTGTACATGAAGCAAATTGATCATTGAGATATTAGTTGATTTCTATAAAAACCGAAATGCCTCATTTTTGTGCAGAAATTTAAGGGCTTATTTTTGGAAAATTTGGGCCATTTAATTAGGACCTTTTGGCCACAAATTTCAGGCCCAAAAAGCCCAAGAAGCCCCCTTAATTGTCGACAAAGGGGAGGGAAATTGGACAAGGGAGACACGCCACTCTCCACCTGTCCTTTGCAGCTTCAGCCACCAATTAATCTGCATGCAAAGAGTTGTAAATTTATTAGTTAATTGAGGGACAAATGGGCGGATTAGTCGAGAAGGAAGAGAGGGAGAGAAACCGAGAGTGAGCGGGCAAACGAGTGAGAGAGAGAGAGAGAGAGAGAGAGAGAGAGTTCAAGCGAGCGGTCCGAGCGAGTGAGGGCAGCGAAGGAAGATCGCCCTCCGTCCGTGTCCGTGATCGAGCTGCCGCCGTTGACGCCACCGGTCTTCGCTGCAATTGAGCCAAGCCCGAGACCCCCCGAGCCCTTGTTTTGCTTGCAACCGAGTAGAAGAGTTAGAGGCAAGTAGAAGTTCATTGATCTATGTCTTGCATGCTGCAATTATCTGGTGAAATGCTGGTAGATGTGAGAAAATGCAGAATTGGGAGCTGCATGTGGATTTTGGGATGATTGAGATGAAGTTGGATTAAGAGATTGAGTAAAAACAGAGTTGGTTTTGTGTAGTTTCGGTTTTCGGTTAAAATAAGATTGAAAGGTCTAACTAAAGTGGATTCTCAAAGTGAAGTAGTTATAATGTAGTGCAATAGACTTGTAAGTGTTTGGTTATAGACGTTGGATGCTGGGATTCAAATGAATTGGAGTAGTTCTCTTTGAATTAGTAAACTGTTTTCGCAGAAAACAGCATGACCTTCGGTGGTTCTACGAATTTTCTGTAATTATCTAGCCAGAATTTTACTTCAAACCCTTAATGAAAGTTGTAGGGAATATCTTCAGGAATAACATATCAAAAATTGAGAATAAATGAACAAGTTTTGATCGATAAAACGATTTTCTATGAAAATGTTAAATCTGGAAGTCATTACAGAACGTTAGCAAAGAATACAGCAATTTATGCTCTTGTTATATAAGGAATTTGACTTGGTGTTCTTCATAAAAATTTTTCCTTTAGGTCTTATTTATAACATGTCAAAATTTCAGAATTTTCTGAGTTCATTTAGGGGTTATTCCGAAATTGTTACCAAAACTGTGCATTGTGATGTTTGAACTGTTTTGTTCCGAATTTGCTAAAATTGTCCCAAAAAGGTGAATGCATCTTGAGTTGTTATTTGACATGATGATATTGGCATTCAGCATATTATGCAATATTGAGATTTGATGAAGGATTCATGGGACATCTTGCCACTGCATTTGAAAGTATTTTTGAAAATTAAGATGCTAATTGATATCGTTGGACCCTCGGGTCAACGATGCCCCGGGAGTCGGGAGGCCCAAAGGATCGAATGAGTTGATGCCTTGTGGATGCCCGGTGGCCCTAGTGGCTGAATGCCAGAGGTTTTTCCCCGGGAGCTTTGGGATGCCGGGTTGTATGCTAGTCGGTACGTAAATCCGGAGGGCCGGGGTAACCATTCTCATGGTGAGCCTTGGAGGTTTCCTCGTGATGCCAGGTGGGGTGCGAGATGCCTAGAGGTGTGATACGCTCCGGATGCCTGGTGGCCCTAATGGCTGAGTGCTAGAGGCTTTCGCGATGCCAGGGTGGATGCGAATGCCCGGAGGGACGCAAACATTGGTCCTCCCGGGGGATGAAACTTTTTGAATGATTAAACGGATGATTCTGCTAAGTGTGTGTGGTCTGGTTATAGGACTAAATTGTATGGAATGGAATGGGACGTGTCATTACAGTTTGGCCCTATGATCGGGACTTGGGTAACTAGACATGATGCATCTTGATTCTTTTAAAATTGCATTTGCCATTGCATTAAAGAATTTCATGATTTTGATGCATATTTATCCTTTGATTTCCTGTTTTGTCTATCCTGCATGAGTCTAGATATTGACGGTACTGCTTGACATAGCTTGATGAATCCTTTACTGCTGAGTGGCTGTACTCACCCCGTTTGGGGACTAACATTTCAGATTAGAAGATATGCCTCTGCTACTAGTCACCCCCGGTACAATTTACGGTGTCCCAGTTGACGTCGAGTGCGAGTGTTCGGAGCACCCTCATCCTATTATACGAGGATTGGTTTTTATTTGAGCGCGGGTTTTAGTCATCTATGACATCAGTTTACCTGATGGCCCAGTGATTCAGGAGTTTCTGTCAGTGCACATTCGTCGTGATGGTTTCATGCTGGGGATGTTGCCGCCGCCGCCAGCTGATGGACTGGGCTGGGTGTGATCGAGAGGGACGGGTAGCAGATGAAGCATTTTTGGATCCCCGGCACTGACTGATAGACTTATGTATATGACTGCTTGGAAAGAAAAGAAAAAAGGAAGTCGGTTATCTTTTGGTATGTAGCCGGGTATAGAAAAACCACGGCAAATTTTGGTGTACCGACTGATGATGTCTATCAAGTCTATGTAAATAAAAGTGTTCGACTTTGACTTATAAAAATGTGTCTAGTAGGTGTGCATCATTTCTAATTTTGGGATAGGGAAATGTTGATTGTGCTTCCGCTATATAAACTGCGCAGGGACCGATTTAAAAGATATAAACCCCTAGGACTTATGGACCTATTATAATTCTATGGTATCAGAGTGATATATTATCTAGACAAGTGAAAGGTAAGCGAACTGTGGCGACCCTAACGGATTAGGGGCCGTTCGGGGGTGCCACACTAAGGAGGCGGAACAATGGATTGATGGGATAGAAAGGATCTTCCAGTTGTTGAACTGCAACGACACCGAGAAGATAACCATGGCGGAGTACCAATTGGAGGGTAACGCCAAATATTGGTGGAGAGCTTCTAGAGATACAATCTTTCCACCTGGTACTGCCGTAAATTGGGATGAGTTTGTTAGGGCTTTCAATAGAAAGCATTTTCTGACTGTGTTAGGGATAAGAAAATAACCGAATTTGTTCAATTAGAACAAAAGGAACTGACGGTAGACCAATATGAAGCGAAATTTTCTGAATTGTCTAGGTATGCTCCTAGATTGGTAGAAGATCGAGAGGAGAAAGCTAAGAGATTTCTAAAGGGCCTGAGAGCAGACATCATGAGGCAACTAGTGCCTCTAAATTGAAGAGATTATAATGAAATTTATGAAAGGGCCCAGCTTATGGAGCAAGAAGTAATAAGGGAACGAATGGAATCAGGGCGGCAAATGATACTAAGTGATACCAGACGGATAAGAGACCCTATCCAAACCGAGAACTACCTTGGGATTTTAAGAAGAAACAGAATTTTGGAAATTTTGGGAAGGCCATGAGTGGTCATGCTCTAGGAAAAGTGCCATATCAAAATAATTCTTGTCAAAGGTGTGGTAGACAACATGGGCCAAGATCCTGTCTAGATCACCAGAGGTGTTTCGGGTGTGGGCAGAGAGGTCACTTTAGGAGAGACTGTCCACAAGGAGGATCGCAGTTAACCCGGTGTGACAAGCGCAACAACATGTAGGCGGACCACCTCCATGAAGGAACCCACAGAGGCCGCCAGCACCCAAGAGGAAGCGGAAGCTTCCACCTCACATTTTAAGGATGAGCCATTCTCTCCTTTCCTTTCCCTTCCTCTCCTCTCTTTCACGCCCTTCTCTTCCAAGCCGCCCTGGATGCTGGCCGACCACCAAAGAAGCATCTTGGAGCAAGATCCAAAAAGTAGAAAGTAGATTTTCTTAACTCTTCGATAGGGCGATGTGCTACGCATATCAATTTTAGGATAATGTCATCGTTTGCTTGTGTTGGCTTTGTATTGTTATGCTTGTTGTGTTTCTATTGCTTGTTGTTGCATTAAGTAAGTTCATGATCCCGCATGGGTGTTGAGCATACCCGGAAGTTGAGGAGAGGTCTCGATGACTGTGGACAATGTTAAAGTCTGAGCGAATGGTTCCAAGTCAAGGTCACGAGCCCGAATCGCATCCGGCGTGAGTTTAATTTTTTAAGACATAAGAGTCGTTCATTAGTTCACCTTGCATGGCACACCTTCGGGCCTTTCATTCGGCTAAAAGTTTAAACATAACATGAATCGATTGATGCTTGAAATGTATAGACACACAATGGACTTATATGCCGACGCTAGGGGATGTCGGGTCGTTACCTAGGGTAAAGCCCCGGATGCCGTCCCGATATTGAGATCGTCGACGATGCCAGCCTGGGTGAGGCCGATGCCTGGGGGTCGCCCTGGATGCCGTCCTGATAATAAAATTGGGACGATGCCGGTTGCCAAGGGGGGGACCGATGCCCGGTTCTTATCAGAAGAGTCGATTAATTTCGACTAATATGATACTGAAAAAGAAAAATGAAAGTTCACGTGTGATGCTTGCAAAAGCTAGGTTTGTTTTGATATGTATTGTTAAATCCTTGCATCAGTTTGAGCATATGTTTGAATCGGGTCACTTAGTGCTTGAACGAGTTTCACGATATGCACGCATCCCTTTTCGTTACCGAAATGATCATAAGCCATAAATCTTTGGAAAGCTTGTTCATATGCACTAACTTCTTGTCTTTGATTCTTGAAAGCACATAGATGGTTGAGAGCCTTTCATAAGCATAAGTAAGGCAAGGCATGAACCTTGCTATTGATTTGCCATCGACAAGTGGGTGGTGATCTTGTATCCAACGATCGATGGCGAGACGTCCTCCTATAAGAGAATTAGAGATTTCTATTTACTGAGTCATCGACTCACTCTTGTTGTTCTCACAATTTCAGGTGTATGATGGGTGAACCTGGGTCCAAGAAGGGAATGAACCTAGCATGGGAGCCGCTTTTGGGAGCAGCTCGGTAGAGGAGCTAGGCTACCCCAGCCTTTTCATTGACTATATATTAAAACAAAAATAAGTAGCCTAGGACTAGGATGTGCATGTAATAAAAATAGCTTTTGATATGTGAATATGTATATGAATATGTTGCTTTTATTTACCTGGTTGCATATGTTTCGCCTTGCTTCCATGTTTGTTTGGATGAGGATTGTTTATGATCGCTTCCGTATGTGCTTAACTAAAGATAAAAGACTTTCGGGATGTTCGACGTTGCCTCGGGCATCGATGCTAACCCGCCGGGTCATGCTCTCGTACCAAGGATGGAACGGGGGTGTGACAGTAAGTTTTTGGTATCTGAGCGGGGTTAATTATCTAGAGTGATAAGGTGCGCTGAAAGTTGGGCTAGTTTGTTAGGAAAAGTACCATGCATGTGTTTGCTTGAGTGATATCTTAGACACTAACTTAACCCTTCTCACTTTGGTATTGCTATAGCTGTGCCTATTCTTTTGCACAGGTACTCTTTAGAAATCTAGTAGAACACCATGAATGCTTGGGACCAATCGACTTCTAAAGGAAAGTCGAACCAAAATCCCCCACTCGATGGAATACCACAAGCCCTTATGACCATAGGAGGTTTAATGGAACAACAAACATAACAGCAGGTTAACGGTAATGGGATGTGACATTCGGATTTCGCCGGACCTCGAATATGTAATTGTTCGAGATGGGTCGACGAGTTTGTCGTCAGACTACGTTGTTGGCACCACTTACGACCCCGTTTCATCACCACTCTCGCCGTAACAAAATATCACGTTTCGTCACGTTCTTGTGATAGCTCCTCGTCTAATTTTCTCGCTTAACGCGATCGGCTATGAAGACACGTTAACCCCGAGCAGCCTCGCAAATCAACGGAGTTGAAGACCTCGATTTCGTACCACCCCGCCACCACCGTCCTTCTTCTTAGACGGCCTTACCAACAGCCATATTTTTCGGCCATGCAGCCACGTAAGATTTCCCTTCTCCATGCAGCACACGAAGCAACTTCCAAGCCATTGTCAACCAAAGAAGAAGAAGTTGACCACCATGCAGCCCATGCACACGTCCCTCCTCTTCAAGGGTCAACAATTGGAAGGGATCTTGACCGAGCAGCTACATAGCTCCTTCTTCGGTGGACAGCAAATGGAAGAGTTTGGCCATGCTGAAGACACGTCCTGCATGGGGAATCATGCTGTCTCAGCAAGGAGAGAAACCGGCATGCAAGGAGCCACGTCTTCACCTGCTGCCTTGCGTGCGTGCGGTCACCGGGATCCCCATTTGGTTGACTCACGAAATCAGTGGCCAGAGGGAACGAAGCAAGCAGAAGACCTTACCCTTTCTCCCTTTCTTTTTCACCTCTCTTGACGTCCATATTTCTCTCCCTCGGTGCTCATTTCTTCTTCATTTCCAGCGGCAATTCCATCGAATAAGATCCAGAAATTCTCACTCTCTTTCTCTCGCTCGCATCTTGTCTTCGTCGCTGTCCAGCTCGCGCCGACCGTGCCGCAGCCCGCAGCTCAAGGTTCTTCTCGCCGTCTCACCACACGTTGTTGTTGCTGTCACCACTTCTCCTCGCCTCAACCGTAGCTGGTAGCTTGCGGTCCGCTTGCCGTCAACGCCACCGGACCTAAGGCAAGCTGAAGTCTACTAATCTATATCGTGCAATGCTGTTGTTTCTTGAGGAAGTGCATTACTAGATTACATTATTTGAGTTCTTGTGTTGAACGGTGGATTCGGGATGATTGAATTGGTTTGGGGCTAGGCTATTGAGGGAGCTTCATATTTCTCATGAGTAAATGCGATTTTGGCCTTCAACTATGCATCAATTTTATCTGTTGCGAAGCTTTGAAGATTTTACCCGTAAATTGTTTTAGAAAATCTCCCGATTTGCATTGAAATTGCTATGTATTGTGGCACCGTTCTCAAATGTTTTAAGAAATGTGTGGTGCTTTCGAAATTCCGAAATTTTTATATAAACCATTTTAAAACCTTGAAGTCGGGATTTAGATTTGGATTTGTCAAGGTGCCTATTTCAAATTTACTTATGGTTTTGGCAAAATTGTTTCATCTTGAGCTGTGAGGCGTGAGTACGACTCGAGGATTTATAAGTGGATTTCGAAACCTATTGGAGGGTTAACCGTGGAAGTGGAGCTTATGAATTTGGTATCGTGCTTTTGATTTCATTGATATGGGACTGACATATGTTTTAAAGACTACTGTTGTTGTATTGATGTGTCTTTGAAAACCTCATATCACATTACTTGATACCATGTGTCTTTGAAAATGCTTTGGCATGGAAATGATTTAATTACTACACCATGGTTGATGTGCTATTTGCTGCCGTCGGACCCTCGGAACGATCATGCACCGGGAGACGGGATGCCTGGAGGATTGTGATGGCGATGCCTCTGGATGCCTACGGGACATCATTAACATGGTGAGCCCCAGAGGTTCCCCGGGTGTCGGGATGCCCGGATGTATGACGATACACATTTCAGAGGGTAGGGGACACTAGTAACATAGTGAGCCCTGGTGATTCCTCGTGATGCTAGGTGAGGTGCGAGATGCCTGGAGGTGAATCATAACACGCTCTGGATGCCCGGTGACTGAAATATGGAACCAGAGGCTTTCATGATGCTAGATTGGGTGTGAATGCCTGGAGGGACGCAAACACTGGTCCTCCGGGAGTAGGTGATAGTGAATTTTGATTGTTCTGCTGAGTTACGCCATTTTGATAGTTGCGCCTGATTATGGGACAAAATTGTGTGGCACGGTATGGGACGTGTCATAACGGTTTGGCATTATAATTGGGACCCATGTGATTGAAATGATGTGTTCCGGTTATTAAACTGCGCTTGCCATTTCGTTGGAAAACTCTAATGATTTAATGCATATTTATTCCTCTAGTTAGGTGTTTTGTCTATGTTGCATGAAATCGGGTAGTGGTAGTTTTACATAATATAGCGTAGTAGATCTTTAACTGCTGAGTGGTTGTACTCACCCCTCGTGAGGACTAACATATTACAGAGTAATCAAGATGCCACTGCTGCCCGCACCTCCTGGTACTTTCTATGGGATCCCCGTCGATTTGCAATTGGAACAGTCGGAGTATCGAGATCCTGATTTGCTGGGACTGACATTCATTAGGGTGAGGGTAATACTGACTATCGACACTGGCCTACCCTCAGGTCCCATGCATTAGGAGTACGTTGTTCTGTATGTCCGTAGGAACGGATGTACTCTAGGGCCGCTACCACCGCCACCAGAGGACGATAATGGGGGATCGAATGGTGTGGAGTGACCTAGGATGTGAGGACAGCAGGGAAATTTTTGGACGCCAACACTGAATGATGGACTCTATGTGAAATTTTTGGAGATGTCGGTTAATTTTTGAAATATAGCTGGGTATAGGAAGCCGTGGCTTTTTGATGTATCAACTAACAATGTCCATCCAGTATATGTGTAAATAAAAATTGCTCGGTTATTATCTATATGTGTATTTGGAGTGTATCATTTCTGGGTGTAGGAAAGGGAGTTGTTGGATACGCTTCCGCCATATTCATTGCGCAGGGACCAATGAAGTGTGTGATAGAACCCCCACATGGATTCCCTGAAGTCCATCAATCTGAAAAAGGAGGACATCCAGGACGAGGAAAGGAAGCGATGTGGCAACCCTAACATATTGGGGGCCGTCGGGGGGCATCACATGGGAATGGTGACTGACCGATGTAGGGATTAGTAGAATAGTTCTTGAAACTCAAGCCATCGAAATTTGCTGGAACTGGAGATCCTGAGGAAGCAACACCATGGATCGATGAACTAGAAAAGATATTTGCACTATTGAAGTGCTCTGATGAGGACAAAGTTACATTGGCGGTGTATCAACTACAAGGCAATGCCAACCATTGGTGGAAGGCAACTCAAGGGAGGATATTCCCTGATGGTGTAGCTATTACCTGGAATGCTTTTGTGGAAGCATTTAATGGCAAATATTTCTTAGAGTGTACCCGTGACCGAAAGATGGAAGAATTTCTTCAACTCTGCCAGAATAATATGACCGTCAACCAGTAAAAGGCAAAGTTCTCTAAGCTGTCCAGGTATGCTTCCCGATTGGTTAAGCATCCTATAGATAAAGTTAAGCGATTTTGGGATGGATTAAAGCCCGAAATACGAAGCCAACTGGTGCCATTAAATCTCAAAGATTATGGCGAGCTATATGAAAGGGCTTAGTTAATTGAGAAGGACGCCATGGAATGAGCGATGAATCGACCTTACTATCTCACCTTGAGAAGTGGGAACCAACGTTTGGGTAAGTAGCCGATGATAGGAGACAAATCTTCCTTTATCCTTAATAAGAGGAATTGTAATCAGAAGCCCCCTTTTACTTCAAGAGATGGGTGCCACATTTGTGGAAGATGCCATGGGAACGCTCCCTATTATGTAAGGACAAGAGCTTGCTTTGGATGTGGCCAGCAGGGCCACCTCCTTAGAAATTATCCGCGGCGACAAGGAATGCAGTAGTAGCAGCCGCAACAGCCACCAGTGAGGGTTACGCCTTAGGATAATTCTAATCATCCGTCACCACTAGGAAGGTTGTATGCGATGACCCAAGAGGAAGCAGAGAATTCCTAGACCGTTATCATAAGGATTTGATGAGTCGAATGATCACATTGTACTTGGACCGTTTTGTTTTAATATTTATACACTACATTTTGCTGTTCTTGAAAAGTCTAAGTAAGTGTGAGCAATATTTTAAGAGTGGTGTTTTAGATACTTCGAGAACAAGCAATATATGCCAAATCCAGCAAGTGAGAATCCTGGTTAAACCACGTGGTATTTTTAGGTCATGTAGTGATCGACAGAGAATAATAATCAGAGTAGAGCAGTGGAAGAATGGTGGAGCCAAAGAAGACATGTTGCGAGCCTATGTCTTGGACTTTAAAAGAAGTTGGGACAAGCGACTACACCTCATTGAAATTGCCTACAACATTAGTTATCAGTAAAGCATCGGTATGGCACCATCTGAAGCACTCTATGGTCGGGCTTGCAAGACTCCAGTGTGCTAGGATGAAGTTGGGGAAAAGAAGATCACTGGTCCAGAGCTAGTTCAACTTACTATAAACGTTGTTTAGACAATCCAAGATAGAATGAGAGCCGCCCAAAGTCGTCAAAAGAGTTATGTTGATAATAGGTAGAAACCCCTAGGATTCCAAGTTGGCAATAATGTTTCTCTTAAAGTATCGCCCATGAAAGGTATGTCCCGTTTTGGTAGAAAAGGAAAATTGACTCCTAGATTTATAGGGCCTTTTGAGATACTAGAACAGGTAGGAAATTTGGCCTACCAGTTGGCTTTGCCACCAAAGCTTGCTTAGGTCCATAATGTTTTCCATGTTTCAATGTTAAGAAAGTGCGAACCCGATCCGGCACACGTGCTAAACTTCGAGGAGATCGTAGTAGATGATAAAGTGTCCTATACTGAGGAGCCGGTACGGATCGTGGATTGAAAGGAGCAAGTTTTGAGAAATAAGGCTATTCCCTTTAGTTAAAGTAATATGGCGACACCACGGGGTAGAAGAAGCAACCTGGGAGAGTGAAGAAAGTATGAGATAGTCATACCCACACCTACTTGAGCCGGGTACGTATTTAAATTTCGAGGATGAAAATTTTTTAGGGGGGAGAGTTGTAACATCCTCAACTTTGAGCCCTTTACATAGTAAAAGAGAAGTCCGAACTTGGTTTCACCGGTTAAACCCGATTGTGTCCACTTCCTCCGATCATGTCTTAGGCATGAACCCCAAGCCAAATAAGATAGTCGATTGTGGTCAAACTTGATTAGTCCCTGCTTGATGACAAAGCCTTCAAAACTGAGATATTCGAAGTTGCATGTAACGCCCTCGTCTTGTAGTTAATTAAGGAGCATTGATTGAGATGGACACATGGCACATTAGGCCTTAGCCTTGGAAGACAAGTATGAAACTTGGACTAGTCAATTTTCTTAGAAAAACTAGTGTGAACAAATATGAACTAATGTGAACACATTAAATGATGGGTGGAAAAGGGTGTCCATATAGCCTAGGCCTAATCATACCCTAAATACTTAAGTGTGAAATGTGGACTTTGGAGCCCACAAGGAAAGGACCACATGCCCAAGAGGAAAAGAGAGAAAGGCCAAGTCAAGTTCAAACTTTGAACTCAAGATAAGTTCACATTGCTATCTCTTAGAATTTAGCCATTTAATGAGTAAGATGCAGTGTCCAAGCTAACCTAGGACCTAGTTGGAAACTTGGAGAATAAGGATGTTCAACAATTAATGCTTCTTGACCAAGTAGGGTGCCACCTCTCTCCAATTACATATGCTACCTTTGAATTTCGAAACTGCTAGACCTTCACTATTTTCCAATTTTATAGAGCTTTTCGTGGTTCGAATTTTGAGAAGCTTCCTCACGAAAGTTGTTCAAAACATCTTGATCTACAACATACTTAAATTTCAGATTTTTCTGAGGTGAAATGGTTGGGACGAAGGCCCAATCAATTACCATTTAGAACCTGCAAAATATAGTGAAAATGGTAACCGAATTTCTTTCTTGAATTTTTATAAAATCTTCCCTCTCGAATTTGGATATGCTTCTTTCATAAAATTTTTAAATGACATCCATATCTATAACATATTAAAATTTCAAAGAGTTTTGTGAAGATTTGGATTTCGAAATTAGTCTCTCTCTCTGACCGTTGAATATGCTCGACGGATGAATTTTTGGGTTGTGTTCAGTGATTTTTTGCTATTTCCACAGAACGAATTTGGCTTGAATCCCCACATGAAAAATGTTTTCTAAGGTCTTCTCTACAACATATTAAAATTTTATAATTTTTCGAGTCCGTTTGATAAGGTAATGGTACTGATTTCGAAAGTTACTTAAAACTGTTTTTGCCTTAGAATGGGAGAACCACACCCCCAACTTGGAAGGGAAGGGGACTGCATGCCTAACTTGAGAAGCAAGCTAATCTAGAGAATTCTTGGCTTGAACATAAGAATGCATTAAATGCTTTTGGACCTTAATGTGTTAAAGAGAAGAAATATGGGGAGCAAGGTGGCTAATGTGAACACATCTAAGCCTAATGATTGCATGAAATCTTGGCAATTAATGAGAGAGGTGAGTCACCCACTTAGGTGTCCCCTAGAATCTTAGGTGAATCTTAGGTTATGATGGCCCTAGATTGTAGCCTTGGTGAACAAGGTAAGGACCAACAAATTATAATAAAACATTAGGCATTAAAGGGGCTTATGTGTCCATTCGGTACCATAGGCAATAATGAGCCTAGGAGAGCAATCAAATAGGTGGACCAATCACAAGCCAACACCAAAGAACCTAGGCGCCAACTCAGGAAGATAGGTAGGCCAACTTGTCATTTAGGCGTAATCATGAGTTTGCATAAAAATCTAAGAGGAAGAGGCCTATACATAGGAAAAGGCATCCTCACATTTAAGGATGAGCCATTCTCTCCTTTCCTTTCCCTTCCTCTCCTCTCTTTCACGCCCTTCTCTTCCAAGCCGCCCTAGACGCCGACCGACCACCAAAGAAGCATCTTGGAGCTAGGACCATAAAGTAGTAAGTAGATTTTCCTAACTCTTCGATAGGGTGATGTACTACGCTTATCGATTTTAGGATCATGTCATCGTTTGTTTGTGTTAGCTTTGTATTGTTATGCTTATTGTGTTTCTATTGCTTGTTGTTGCATTAAGTAAGTTCATGATCTCGTATGGGTGTCGAGCACACCCGGATGTCGAGGAGAGGTCTCGATGACTATGGACAATGCTAAAGCCTGAGTGAATGGTTTCAAGTCAAGGTCACGAGTCCAAATCACATCCGGCATGAGTTTAATTTAGTAAGACATAAGAGTCGTTCATTAGTTCACCATGCATGGCACGCCTTCGGGCCTTTCATTTGGCTAAAAGTTTAAACATAACATGAATCAGTTGATGCTTGAAATGCATAGACACACAATGGACTTATATGCCGACGCTAGGGGATGTTGGGTCATTGCTTAGGGTAAAGCCTCGGATGCTGTCTCGATATTGAGATCGTAGATGATGCTGGCCCGGGTGAGGCTGATGCTTGGGGGTCGCCCTAGATGCCATCCTGATAATGAAATTGGGACGATGTCGGTTGCCATGGGGGGGACCAATGCTCGGTTGTTATCGGAAGAGTTAGTTAATTTCGACTAATATGATGCTGAAAAAGAAAAATGAAAGTCCATGTGTGATGCTTACAAAAGTTGGGTTTGTTTTGATATGTATTGTTAAGTCCTTGCATCAATTTGAGCATATGTTTGAATTGGGTCACTTAGTGCTTGAACGAGTTTCACGAGATGCACGTATCCCTTTTTGTGACCGAAATGATCATCAGCCATGGATCTTTGGAAAGCTTGTTCATATGCACTAACTCCTTGTCTTTGATTCTTGAAAGCACACAAACGGTTGAGAGTCTTTCATATGCATAAGTAAGGCAAGGCACGAACCTTGCTATTGATTTGCCATCGTTAAGTGGGTGGTGATCTTATATCCAACGATCGATGGCGAGACGTCCTCCTATAGGAGAATTAGAGATTTCTACTTACCGAGTCATCGACTCACTCTTGTTGTTCTCATAATTTTAGTTGTGTGATGGGTGAGCCTAGGTCCAAGAAGGGAATGAACTTAGCATAGGGGGCACTTTTGCGAGTAGCTCGGTAGAGGAGCTAGGCTACCCAACCTTTTGATTGACTATATATGAAAACGAAAATAAATAGCCTAGGACTCCGATGGGCATGTAATCAAAACAGCTTTTGATATGTGAATATCTATATGATTATGTTGTTTTTATTTACTTGCATATGTCTCGCCCGGCTTCCATGTTTGTTTGTATAGGGATTATCTATGATCGCTTTCGTATGTGCTTAACTAAAGATAAAGACTTTCGGGACGTTTGACGTTGCTTGGGGCGTCGATGCTAACCCGCTAGGTCATGCTCTCGTACCAAGGATGGAACGGGGGTGTGACATCTTGGTCACATATTTGAATTTTTGAGAAATTGATTTGGCAAAAGTAAAATTAAAGCTAAATGACATATTTTTTGGATGAAAGGCCAACTTTTGACCCGAAATTGACTTTTGGTCAAGGGGTTGACCAAAAGTCAACCCGAAAGTCAACCGTTTGACTTTTCGGGTTTTTCTAAAAAATGACTTGGAAATTCTTAAAATTGATAATATAAGAGAAAAAAATTAAAAATGATATTTTTAGTTGAGAAACGGGCTCGTCGCCATCGAAATCAAAATCTCGAATTTTTTACCTTTCATGACGTATCAACTAAAAATCAAGTGTTGACATAGGTCAAATTTGGTTTTTCACCCGAGAAAATGTCATTTAGCTTTAATTTGACTTTTGTTAAATCAATTTCTCAACAATTCAAAAATTTGACCAATAAATAAACATTTTAGAAAAAGTCATGGTCGGACCTTTGACAAAATAAAAATAAAAATAAATAAACAATTCACAAATATATTTCTTTTAATGTCAATTTCACTTTTGTATCAAAAAATTTCATAAAATTCGATTAAGAACCTTATATTTCGAATTTTTTTGTTTTAGGTTCTAAATTGGCCAAAAATGAAATTACTTGCATTGTAATCATTATTAGGTGTAGTTCCTTCTTCGACATTTGGTTTTTGGACTTTCTAAATTGGCTTGTGCGTTCAATTTCACGAATTGCTGGGTCAAAATACAAATTGTTGTTTTGAGCCCTAATTAGGGGACCAAAATTGATTCCTCATGACTTGCAAACGGACAATTGTTCTTCACTCATTTTCTTAAGATAAGTCCAAATCCGAAATCGATTTTGAGAAACTCACATAAGAACTTCTCGATTTGAAGAATTTTACTCTTTCAAGCATAATAATGTCTAGCAATTAAGCTTCAATTGACAAAATTCAAGTTGACCCATTCAAGACTATAGTTTAATTTCATAAATATAGGTCCAATTTCAATATTAGGCCTAGATTCATTTTTGACATAAGCTTGAGCACTTCAATTGAATGCTAATTTGAATGCATTAAGTGATCTTACACATGGGTGGTTAATTAGATAGGGCAATTGTAACACTAATTGAACTCAATTTCAATCAATTTGCAATTTTATCCCTTGAATTGCAAATTTGATCATTTTAGCACTTTAAGCTCCATTCTAAGCACCCATCATTTTGATCCGTTGTCTTTTCTAATGATCACATAATTAAGTCAATAGAAAACCCCTAAAACATATTTATGAAGGTTAATTGGCTTAATTTAATTGAAAGTAAACAATTTTATCTCAAATAGGGTAAATTTTCTTTTCAATTTGGTTCTTAACGGACCAAATTGTACAAATGTTGAACCCACAGGGGTCGCAAGTGGGTGAACTAGCTAGCACTAGACCAGAATGGTCAAGAACTGATCAAACTAGCGTGAACTAGTTTGACTGATTTGACTGGCCGTTGGAGGTGCTGGCTAGTTCAGCCACTTGCTGACCGTTTCTAGACCTCCGGTGACAGGTTTTGGGATCCTCACTGCGCTTATTTCACTTCTACACCATCAATTTCCCAAAATTTTGCAGATTGGTCCACGTATTTAGCAAAATTGGATTTTGACGCATAATTGGACATTTTGACGCAATTCTTGATTTTGGCTCGGGTTTTCATAAATCAAACCCACTAGATCGATTAGTCGATACTTCAAGATCATAATTGAACCTTCAACATAAACTTTTCCTTCTTGGATTAAGATTTCGACCGTCGAATCGAACGACGGCTAAGATCGCTTAATTTGTGGGTAGTGTAAATGTCCAATTTCCCTCCAAATTTTTTTTTTTTTTGGGGGGGGGCTTTCATTTTTCTGCAAATCCACTCTCTCACTACGGCTCTCTCTCTCTCTCCCTCCTTCTTTCTCTCTCTTTCACGTCCCATTTTTCTCGCCAATACCGTTAGACCGTTCCTCTTATTGTCGAGCTAATCACCCCTAGCCAAGGCCCCTGCCAATGGTGCCCCTACTCTGATCTTTATCCCTAATCTCTTACCATCACCGTTGCTAGCCCCCGCCATCGCCTGAGTGGCTGAAGGTTCCGGTCTAGCTTTCGATCCAGCAAGAGTTTGAAAACCGACGACCAGGCCGATTTGAACTTCAACCGGCTTGATTGCCGTTTCGACAATCTAGATCTGCAGAACAACCTCCGCCAATCTCATCTCAAGGGAGTTCCCGACCTCACAATGTTTGGGAACAAGTGGATCGGCCACTGGAATAGTGCCAGTGGCGCGATTTTACTTGAACCAGCAAAAATCGGTTCGATCGAACCGGTGTTGACTTTGGATGCAAAATCGGTGGCCGCCGATCATCCCTAGAGGTGTTGCCTATCTTTGATCAGTTCTTGAGATATTCCTCGACCTCGCTATGGTCAGGGACTGGCCAATCGGTCATCGGAAAGCTCCGGCGGTTCGATCTTTCCCACCGGACCGGTTCTGTGTAGGATCAAAACAGTGGTTCAGCTATCTTGAGCTGGTCCCAAGGTGGTTTGATCTGCTCTTAGAGCCTCCGATTGTGTTTTGACAGGCGTTTTTTCGTCCGATTGCGGATTGAAATAAACAAAAATCGCATAAATGTTCACTTCTAAAGCTTGAGGTTGGATCGTCCAACTGAGGTTAGAATTCACCTTTAGATCAATGAAATAACCCTAGATCTAAAGATTATATGCTTATTGATAATTTGCTGAAGTTTGAGTGTAATTGATTGAATGATCATGGATGATTGAACTTGATTTGCTTCAAATCTATGAATTTCATGTTTTTGCAATAGGCTCACTGTTTTGGCCAAAAGGAGGTCTTAAATGACCTTATCTTAATCTGAACCCTCTAGACTTTGAAAATACATGTCACAAGCTTCGATTGAGTGACGTTTGACGCTTGAAAAACGCCTCCGAAGTTGCTTGATTCTACAGTATTTTAGGACAATTTTTGGTTCTGTTTCAAATCTGATTTCTGACTTTGCTTTTTTTGTGCTGATCTCTATGATGATTTCTGGATAAACTTATCTCATGAAAGTTGTTTGTTGTTGTGTCGAGAATGTCCTATATTTTTTTTTTCAGAATTTTTGGACATGTTTAGCCAGGTCAAAATCTCTTACGTCCGAGCTAAGGTCAATCTGCCCTGTATCAATCCGAATTACACCTTTGCAAAATTGAGCTTGAAAATAAGTGTAATTGGTTATATGATCTGCATTGGACATGAAATATGCATCATCTGTGTCTTATCAATGTATGATTTGTTGGACTTATTCATCATTCGGTATGTCTTTTGTATGAGTAAACACATTAGGGTCCTGCTGCATCTAAAACCTTGCATGTTGCAAATCTGTTTTGTCATTTTTGTCACGACACATGTGATCTCATTTAGTTTTCGGACTCTAACAAAAAGTATTCATCATCGCATGTTCTATATGTGAGATTTTCCATTAGATTTTTGCATGTCCCTAGGTGACCCAAATCATGTTTGTTCTGTTGTGTTAAGGTTAGGATGAGATCTTATCACGCATGCACTTTACCATGCCCGTTTGAGTCTATTAGAGACTAAATCTTGTATTAATGTCTTCTTGACTTTTAAAGTGCACATAACAATGTTTGTGTACATATGTGAATTGCCATGATCATGCATCATTTACATTATGAACACTATACCTCAATTAGGCTAGTTGCATTCCAAAATCATCAAGTATGTCATTTAGGTCTTAAGTAATTTGGCATTGACATTGACTTGCATGATCCTCTTACATATCAACTTAAGGTTAGATATTTATCTGAATTTTTTATCACACCAAATCCTTTGTCATTTGTTAATTTCATGTTGTTTGTGCATTGCATGAATGATTTCTAGACTTATTGATGCATTCTTATGGTCCAGTTTTTAATTATTAATATGCGCACCTTTAGAAACCCCTGTCTTAAAAGTACAAAGTTGACCTCGTTTAGACTTGAGTTCTTCTAGTAAGTTGTAAAACACACTTAGAGCTTTCAAATGCCACTGATTTCATGCAATTTTCTCGTCGTTAAGTCTCTTTTCCTTTTTTCCCAAACTAGACTAGAATCTGGACCTAGGGTAAATTCGGACCCTGTTTCTACCCTTGTTTAGACAGACCATTGTCATTTTGATACCATTTTTTCTGTAGGGATTCTTGACTTGATTTCCTTAATGAAGCTTGCTTATTGTCATGTTGGCTATATTGTGTAAAAATTTCATGATTTTTAGACCTCTTTTGATAAGACAAATCTTGGTTGCACTGAAATGATGTCCTGCTGTCTTAGTAATTTCCTGATGCATTATTACTTGTTGTCTGATTGCTATAAAATCATACTTAGCTCATTTAGAAAATTTTCTTCATGAAAGTTGTTCATCATCATGTCATGCATGCTAAGAAATTTTTTCAGAGGTAAAGTATCAATGAGCACCACCCAATTTTGTTGATTTGTCGTGCTTAGTCTGAAATTTCTTGATATGAACTTTTGGTTCTGATTGTTTATCTATACCTTTCGGTTAGTTTGTGCATGAAATTAGGCCATGTCATTTTCATGAAAATTATTTTAAATGCCTTGATATTCATTGTCAAATGGCTTTCGATGAGTCGAATTTTCAAATCGCATCTTGAATGTGTTTTGGTACATGTGATGTTTCCAAAAGTAATTTTTTTTCAAATCTTTTTAAATCTTGATTTGACATTGTGAAACTCATGATTTGGATTGTATTCAAAATGTCTATCATGCTTGTGAGTGCATTTATGCAAGCTCCGGACTAGCCTTGGCAATTGAATGCCTTCCCTAACCGAGACTTCACCTTGTCTCAAGAGCTTTATCGATGATTTCAAATCTGTCTTTGAAATATTACATGTACCCTTATGTATATAATCACATCATTCATTAGAAATGCCTGTGTTCGTGATTGGCGCATGCCCTTGGTAATAAGTGGCCTACCGACGGTTTGCTCACTTGATTGATTGGCTAAGAAATAAGGTCCAAAAGACCATGTATTTAATTCATGCTCATGCATGATGACTTCTAGATGTATGTTAGGACTGATGCATGATATCGAGGGTAGACCTTAGGGAATCACATAGAATGCCTTGTTATGGACTTACAAGTGTTATTGGCCATGCGAGAATACAATTGGTCGATAATGACTGTAAGTCATAAAATGAATCAGGTAAGTGCCTAAAAGGACCTACGCATGAACTGCAAAGAACGACCCCGAGGCCCAAATTTGATTATTGAACTGAACTTCTTAACTAATTGATCTTGGCCTGATGTTATGCTTTTGATTGTTATTAACATGTATGCTTGTTTCTTTCCATTATATGTACTTAGTTATAGTTCTTAGACTAGGTTTAGATTAGAATCCCGAAGATGAAGAAGACGCAAAAATGGCGAAAGGTCGATCTCCATTCCGAAGATGGTGAAAGGTCGATGTCTATTCCGACCATACTTTTGTATCATTCATCCCCGACATATGTCTCGGGTTCCTATTGTTTGTATAAAAGCCCGACGAGTTGTGGATTCTTCTCTCTTTTGTCGTTTAGTTTTGTTTCTCGTTTTATCTTTCTTTAGGGTTGCATGATAGAATTACTATTTTCATTGGTTGTTTAATTACTGTCTCGCAATTTCAATTCAATTGATTGCTTTATTTTCATTTTTCTTAGAAATAGAATAGTATGTAAATGATGAACCACGTATGATTGCCTAGTTTAGAGTAAATGATCCTGAAAAAGTAAAGAAAATGCATGAACACCTTAAGTAAACACAACATACTGTTAGGTATTGAAAGGGTGCTAATAGAAATGTTAGCATAACCCAAGTCCCTAAATCTAGATATTTAGTTGCGTAAAAATCAAGGGAATGCTCCTGACCCTTGATTGGGTTTTCTAGCCGAACCCCAAAAATGAGACTAGTGGTGACTCCCATCTTGTTTTTAGATTGTCTTAAACAACTAGATATTATAAATGAACCTGTTGCGAGGGGTTTAGGTCTTAATAAGACTCACCACGATTTAGCATACTCGATGTTGGTTGTACTCCTAAAGAATGAAGTGATACCATCCTTATGGGTGAAGTGTCCTATCAAAAGGGCTATCGTAGTAAAGGTATCCTTAAATCTGATATCCATACCCAATTTCCTCTCCCAAGGTGTGTCGCCTGTGTAGGTACGGGTCGTGACACTCCGCTGTCACACGGGGTACAAGTTTAGGAGAACTCGTGACCTTGTAGAAGGAACTCATAAGAGGTTCAATTTGAAAGGCAAGGTAATGATATCTTTTGGAACACGAACCATGAGGGAGTTTTCATGGTCAAGTACCCCTAAATCCAACCTTTCCCCGTCCTCTCGTGAGGTGGCGGCAAGATCGAGTTGCGACAAGTACAATTCAGCCATGATTTGTCACATGGAGTGGTGGTGGGTTTTTTCTTCAGGGGGCTAGCTGTCCCACCCCACTATCTATCGGGCCCAGCACCACCACCCTCCCCTCCCCTTCCTTATCCCCTCAATCATTGTATTATTGTCTCCCATCACTACTAAAACGGTTCATATTCATTTATTTTTATTTAAGCAAATTTAATAAACATAATTTTAAATTACTAATACACTTACACTACACATCGTAAAAATTAATCTCTCCATTAAACATTACGGTATTTTCGAATCGGGGATCGCAATGAAAGTTCTTGTGCCAGAGTAGTTGTTATAAATTATAATTTTGATTCTCTTAATTATCTTAAGTTTTCATGGGCAAAAATCATTATGTGAACATTCAGCCTTGAAATGTAAGCTGACTACAAATCACTCCATCAGAACGAACACGCACGTCAAGGCTACGAGCCCGAAACGAAATTTGCATGAGGAATCCCAACACTGCTTATATCCTAAGAAGCTATATGATAAGACAAAGACGCGAGCAAATTACGGGACTTCCCAAATTAAGAACAAAAAAAATAAAAAATATGGTCCCGCCGTTAAAAAAAATGGAGAGCAAAGTAATGCCTTTAGGGTGAACTAGCTGCAAGGCCTAACTTGCGGATGGACCGGCCTCAGCAAGAGGCCTATTTTAAAAGAGGCATGAGAAGAAAATTCTTGGTAATTGGTTTTCACTATTAAAGAGCATGGCCGAAACTAAATTATTAATTGTTTTGAGGACCAAGGTTTAGCAGAAAATTTACGCTATGGAGATCAATGAATTTTGCCAACCTTCTACTATTAATATAACTTCGTATATTGACATGACTCACCACTCATACAAATATCCTAAGTTGATTTAATGAAACTTAATATTAAGCATGTTTCACCCATAGATTTATTCTTAGCATGGAAAAAACCGTGGATCTTGTACACAGATTTTAGTGTTGATTTTTTGGAACATAGTTCATCGGCAGACTAATCTATTATCAGCTTTGACTGAATGAGTTAAGGCCAGTCTTCCGTTATAATTCTTCACGGACATATAAAAGTAACGCACACGGGAAAAGGAAAAGATATCTATAGAGGTTAATGGCACTTGCTCCATTTTTTTCTTTTGTTTTTCGCTTCTTCTTTATTTAAAGCCACGTGCTTGACAGATCATATTGTTCATCTTCTTCATTCAACTGATATGTAATTGCACCAAAAAACGCACCAAGAAACAAGAAGAGAAGACATTGGAAAAACAAGCTTTCATAAGGGAAATGACATTTCAAGCTGGCCTGTTGACATTTTTATTAACTGAATTTACAATACTAGTTTACAAAGATAACTCTTCAAACAATTTCATTGTCCATGAATTTTGACGGCCTTCTACTTTGGCTTCTCCGTCCACTCGATTGTTCTTCTCTCCAGCATTCTCACACCTCTTGTGAGCCATTTGGGCTTTCCCGTTTCAAATGCAATATATGTTATCGAAATCCCAATTACGATTCCTGATGCATACCCTATCCACATTATTTTCTGTTTGAACCAACTCTCATGCCCTTCACAATCGAAAGTTGATGAGGACGATGGCGGAGGAGATTGAGCATTGCCAGGACATGCTTTAGGCAATGGAGTTCCACATAAGCCTGGATTCCCACTAAATGAGTCACTTGCAAATGTGCTCAATTGCTTATCTTGTGGAATTCGACCGGTGAGTTGGTTCGTCGAGAGGTTTAAGTACCCAAGGGATGCCAAATCTCCCAACTTTCTAGGGATTACTCCACTAAGCTTGTTTGAAGAAAGATCAAGCCATCCAAGATTAGTCAAGTTCCCTAGAGTCAGTGGGATGGAACCTGTAAGATGGTTATAAGAAAGGTTGAGCCCTACGAGAGAGTGAAGATGTCCAATAACTTCAGGGATTTGTCCTTGGAAAAAGTTGCGTGACAAGTCAATAACTGTGAGGAAGGTCAAGATCTTCACTAGCTCCATCTCTCGCCCTTTCATGGTTAGTGTCACGGAATTTTCATATAATTTTGATTGAGTACTCCGGACCCCCAGATATTGTGCCATATATAATGAGTTGTCCTGCCCATTTTTGCCAATCACAATGGCTTGAAGGCTCATTATCAAGTTGGTTGACAAAGGACCACTAAAGTTATTGTTGGAGAGATCCAAGATATGTAACTTGGGAAAGAGATGTGCTCCCCAGGGTATATTTAAAGGATCCTTCAAATTGTTCGACCTCAAAATAAGAACTTTTAGGTCGGGGAGTGTTCCCAACCATCTTGGGAAAGTATCCTCTATCTGATTGTCGCTGAGATCCAGAACTTCCATATATCGACATTTGACAAGTGAACGGGGCAATGTGCCTTCAAAACGATTTCGACTCAAGTCAAGAGTCGTCAAGCTGCTTCTTGAAGAAAATGATTGCGGAATTGTGCCCTCAAGGTTATTCATTTGCAAGTTTAAAACTGACAGAATGGTGCTAAAATTTGTTAAGCACCGAGGCAAGCTGCCTGTTAAGCCATTATTGGACAAGTCAATGATCTCGAGCTTGGCAAAATTGCATATCAATGAGGGGACTTTTCCTGTCATGTTGTTACTTGCAATAGCATAATAAAATGTGACAGGTGATGGAAGTGGAATTGGCCCTCCAAACTTATTGTTAGACAAATCTATAATAACCAATGAGGTGTTCGAGAAAAACTCCATGGGCCACCGTCCAGTGAAATTGTTGTTGGAAATAACTAAAACTTGAAGAGCGAGGAAGGAGAGTCCAAATGTAGTGAGGTTGATCCTTCCATGAAATTTGTTTGATTGAATATCAAGGAAAGACAGTTGTGGTGCTTCCAGCCAATGTGGGAAGATATCATTGAACTCGTTGTGACCGAGAACTAGTCCTGATAAGTTCACGCATTTGACTAGGGACCGCGGTAGTGGTCCTTGTAATTTATTGCTGCTCAAACTTAGAGACACAAGATTAGTCATGTTGCCAAAACATGATGGCATATTCCCAGAGAGATTATTGTTAGACAAGTATAAATATTGAAGGGAACTACACTGGCAAATCAATGAGGGGATCTCACCGGTGAAACCATTATCGGAGGCACTAAAATAATGAGTAGAAGGTGGAGGAATGGGGAGTGGTCCATGAAATGAGTTGTTCTCAATGTTAATATACCACAAGCTCTTTCCGTGCAAATGTTGTATACCTCCCTCTAAAAGGTTACCGGAAAGATCCAACATAATCAATGTATCATGGCTTATTCCCCCAAGCCAAATCGGGATCTCCCCAGTAATCCTATTTAAAGAGAGGTCTAAGTGTATTAATCTTTTCAATGAATTCAAGAAATAAGGAAACTTGGTCAAGTTGCAGGAATACAAAACCAAGTCTTCAAGCTTCGGGAATGTATACTTCAGTGTACTGTAGTTTAGGTTTAGTTCTTGGAAAACAATAAGTTCTTGGAGATTTTTAAGCTTTGTAAAGATTTCAAAATCTACCCTGCTGAAGTTATTCCTGCCAATAAATAGACTTTGGAGTTGCTTGAGATCTGCCAATGATGATGGGATGTGTCCTGTGAATTCGCAACCTATAAGATATAAAACTTTTAAACTCTTCAAAGTACCAATTGAATCGGGTATTTCTCCTGAGAAGTTTGTTTCGAAGAGAGACAAAAACTTGAGAGGACTAGTCCAGTTGGATTTGGGAAGAATCCCAGACATGTTAGGATTCATACTTATATCAAGAGTAGTAAGGCTCGGCAATCGAAAAACAGTAATTGGAAATATGCCTCGTAAGGAACAAGAACTGATGCTTAAATATGTCAAGGAAGAAGACAAATTCGCGAAGGACTTTGGTGAAACCGTGGACATGTCTACTTCATCAAGAACAAGTTTTCTCATTTCTGTTAGATTTTGAACAAGCATTGCGAAGATCGAGTTTTTCAACTCGGGAATAGAGGACGGGTATGTGTCGAAATTATAATTGTGAGAGAGATCAAGTGACACCAACTTGGAGAGGCGAGAGATTTCACTGGGAATGGAACCCAAAAAGTGTGAATGAGAGAGATTTAGATGAGTCAATTTTGCAAATGCACTCAGATTAGACAAAATGTAAGAGTCGGCAAAGTTATTACCGAAAAGGTTGAGGCTCCGAAGATGGCGAAGGAGAAGGAGGGAGCTAGTGGATTGGAGAGTACCACGAACCCAACTACAAGTAAGATCAAGACTGATTACATTACCGGTGACACCGTCACATGCGACACCATCCCACGAGCAGCAATCCATGCTCTTGTTCCATGAGTTTGTCTTTGGATAAGGTATGACAAGGTCATACACATCACATGAGTATGATGCCTCCCTATCAAGAACGAAGGAATTCTTAAAATGGAGCAAGACATCGCGTTGGTTAGGAGGGCAAAGGGACGAAGCAAATTGAAGTGAGGAATGTAAGAGAAAGTTGAAACAAAGGAGGTGGAGGATATGATGCCACGTCATTTTGAAATTTAGCATGCGAGTGACTTTATTAGTGGTGGAGAGTGTTTCCACTTATATAGCCTTTCTATAGTGTGAAGTGATCACGAGAGCCTTCTCTTAAAGGTCGAAGTCAAAGTCTTCTTAAAATGAAATAATCAGGATCGCGAAATTTCCATGGGAAAGAGCCTTGGTGGGGTTAGAGTGTGGAAAATTATTAGCGCCATAGAATTTTCAATGGAAAACTCTTCTTTTAATTAAAAGAAACGCTTGTCAAGTATTTTTATTGCCACAATTACGAGAAAAGGGAAAGAAAAGACGTGGTCGGGTAGAAATCAAAGTCCTCATGGAACGGCATTACGAGGGCGCGTATTTGGTATTCCTTTTTTTATTGTCTTGGCCGGGTTAGTTGGGCGTTAAAAAACTAGTGCCATAAAATATCCGAGGAAAAGTCTTGTTGAAACGTCCTCTTGTGCGCAATATCATGCCACGTGTACAAACTCTGTGTCACGGCACTAACAACTCTATTTGACAATTGAGGAATTTGACCTTCCTATATTCTTTAATCGCAATTTTTGTTGACATTTGTAAATGAGCTAAAGAACCACAAAAGTGTATTCTTTATATTTCATTTCGTAGTAGAGAGAATTAGGGTGATTGTAACGTTGATTCGTCCATTAAAAACACAGATAAAAATTCGTAACTTGACTATTGAAAGTTAATAATTCTCTATGACAAAGCTCTTAAGCTATACATAGGATTATTATGAAACTTTCATCATGACAAAACGATAAGTTTCAATCCCGTCGAAATCTTTTCACTTCTTCACATGACTGGTTTCTTACATGACTTATGGTGCATTTGGTCAAACTTTCTTAGGGGGCTTTCAACTTTCACGGTCCCTTACAGAAATGCTGGAGTGTTTGGCAAGTCTTTCAAAATAACATTTGCGGAATGTTAAAACTATGGTTAAATAAATTTTTTTTTTCCAAAGTTATCCTCACAAATTCTTGAGTTTTCCAAATTTTCCACTCATTATTATTGTTCATCTTCTTTGCGAGGGCGGCCGGCGAGATTGCACGACCCACAAGATGGCTGCTTGAGGTCACACGACTGCCCTTTCCTAAAGAGCTTTGGCTTTCAGCATTTGCATTGTACCTAAAATCCATTTCTAAAGTCGAACCAAACCCATAATTAATATGCTCGTTATACTAGGTAGTTGGATTATTGTAAATTATTTTTAACATGTACTAAAAGGTCTCGGAGGATGTCGGGGCACTAAATTCAACATTTACTTTTTGGTTAGGTAAACATAAGATTCGACACATTTTCCCTGTCGGTGAAGGAAAAGATGCTTGTCTTTGGATATGACACGACATGGTCATTCTAATCACAATAGTCCGATGCCATGATGCCATGCTATCAAGCACGAAGAAATTTTTAAGACGGAGCAAGACTTCGCATTGGTCTAGAAGGAACGAAGGAAAGCGAAGGGAGGAATGAAAGAACAAGTGGAAAACAAAGGACGCGCAGGAACTGATGCCTTTCCATTTTGCAACTTAGCATTTCCACTTATGATAAAGCCCCTTTTGTATCGTGAAGTAATCAACACGGATCGTTTCTATAGGGTCCAGGTCAAAGTCTTCTTAAAATGGCATTATTGGGACACAATTTCCATGATGATGGTCTCTTGCGTATGGAAAATTTTAGTGCGATGGAGATTTTCCAGGGAAATATCTTCTTAAAGCATCTCATTCACACGATGTCTTGACACGTGTATGACACCCAATGTCACGTCACTTACAACTCTACTTTACAATCGACATGTTTGACCGTTTTAAATTCTTTAATTGCATTTTTTTCTATATATAAATAAGCTAAAAATAATACACTTTATTGAGAAAGTATTATCTGATGATAGTGCTCCATTTGACAAGTCGAATCCCATTTGTTAATAAAGAGACTTAGGAAGGTTTCTAATCAATAAGTAGTATTTTCTTCTAATGACAAAGCTAGTAAGCTTTTTATAGGATTACTAAGAAAACATCTTCATTTTAAGGAAATTATAACTTTCAAAACCTGTCAAAATCTTTTTACATCTTCACATGATTAATTACGTATATGACCTAATATGCCAATTATACTAGGTGTTCGAATTCCTGTAAATTGTTTAAATGTGTATGTAACAAGATCTTAGAGGGTGTTGGGGCGCCTAGTTAAACATTTACGTTTTGATTATGTAAACACAAAATTCAGCATAATTTCCTTGTATGTGATGGAAAAGGTGCCGAAACGATGGATCAACTCAAAGAACAATTAAGCGAATGGGCCATATTTCGTAGATCAGGAATTTATGTAAATTGGTCTATCCCATTATCAAAGTACATCTTTTATTTGTTTTGCTTTTTTAGATGATAGAATAGGAAGAAGCTCGGATCCGAGAGCTCTCTTTGATAAAAAATTTGCGGGGAAGTGGTTTGGTACCGATTTTGCTGTCAATCATGATTTAGGGATTTGACGATATTCTCCGACCCTCGTTGACTTGGAACTAGGTGTGATCCTTACTCATTTTAAAGGCTGGAGACATGATGATTGCCCACGAACCATGTTCATATAGCTCACGACGGCAAAAGATCCTTTTCATGTCAGACTCTTGCCCACTTCGTTGAAAAAATGAGCTCTGGTTAATCAAATTTAGAGTTGAAAACATTTGTTAGGAAAGCTATATAAATTTAATGACTTGCTTGGACAATTTAAAGGTCCAAGGGCTTTGCATGGCCCTTAGAGGCAAGGCAGACTATTTCTATTGTTTTTCTTTTTTGGATGATCAAGGTGTGCTATTTGACAACACATCGAATTACATTATCTCAATTCCACCCTTTTCACTTTTCAAATCGCGTAAATTTCTAATGGATTTACTTCGCACGTATCAGAGCGGGCTGAAAAAAAGTGCCATTGGAACGTGTAAAATAACATTGGTCCCTCTAGATTTGCCCCAAAGACAAAACCCTCCATCTATTTTTGAACCTTAAAAATAAAGGGAAGCTATTAATTTTCGAGTAAAAGCACCAACCGTGACATTCTCCTTTTGTTTTTCCCATGCGGGTTGGCCCCATCCTCAAACTTCCAAGATATGGACTGAGCTCCCTACCTGTCCTGTCCAAATGGAATGGTAACCAGCATGGCCAAAGCTTAATCGACCTGATATGAACTTATCTGAAATTGAAATTCATTTTGTAAAAGCACTATTGCTCTGGTTGGACTAGTAAAATATGTAAGCTAACTATCTTTGCATAGTCCAACCAGATTCACGAGATCAAATACAATTGCATAAACAAAAATGTATTCCATCAGAAAATAAATGATAAATAAATGAATTCCAATATGGGAAAAGGAAGGGATCTAGTGCAGTTCTGCCATGAGTTGACTCCTCGAGTGGTGGTTTTGCTTCTGAGGGCCAGCTGTTCCTCCGATTGGCCCAGCAGCGCCCCCGCCTCCCTTATCCTCCCTCCGTCATGGTCTCCGATGTTAAAGGTCGAAGTCAAAGTCTTCTTAAAATGAAATAATCAGGATCGCGAAATTTCCATGGGAAAGAGCCTTGGTGGGGTCAGAGTGTGGAAAATTATTAGAGCCATAGAATTTTCAATGGAAAACTCCTCTTTTAATTAAAAGAAATGCTTGTCAAGTATTTTTATTGCCACAATTACGAGAAAAGGAAGGAAAAGACGTGGTCGGGTAGAAATCAAAGTCCTCATGGAACGGCATTGCGAGGGTCGCGTATTTGGTATTCCTTTTTTTATTGTCTTGGCCGGGTTAGTTGGGCGTTAAAAAACTAATGCCATAAAATATCCGAGGAAAAGTCTTGTTGAAACGTCCTCTTGTGCGCAATATCATGCCACGTGTACAAACTCTGTGTCACGGCACTAACAACTCTATTTGACAATTGAGGAATTTGACCTTCCTATATTCTTTAATCGCAATTTTTGTTGATATTTGTAAATGAGCTAAAGAACCACAAAAGTGTATTCTTTATATTTCATTTCGTAGTAGAGAGAATTAGGGTGATTGTAACGTTGATTCGTCCATTAAAAACACAGATAAAAATTCGTAACTTGGCTATTGAAAATTAATAATTCTCTATGACAAAGCTCTTAAGCTATACATAGGATTATTATGAAACTTTCATCATGACAAAACGATAAGTTTCAATCCCGTCGAAATCTTTTCACTTCTTCACATGACTGGTTTCTTACATGACTTATGGTGCGTTTGGTCAAACTTTCTTAGGGGGCTTTCGACTTTCACGGTCCCTTACAGAAATGCTGGAGTGTTTGGCAAGTCTTTCGAAATAGCATTTGCGGAATGTTAAAACTATGGTTAAATAATTTTTTTTCCAAAGTTATCCTCACAAATTCTTGAGTTTTCCAAATTTGCCCCTCATTATTATTGTTCATCTTCTTTGCGAGGGCGGCCGGGCGAGATTGCACGACCCACAAGATGGCTGCTTGAGGTCACGCGACTGCCCGTCCTAAAGAGCTTTGGCTTTCAGCATTTGCATTGTACCTAAAATCCATTTCTAAAGTCGAACCAAACCCATAATTAATATGCTCGTTATACTAGGTAGTTGGATTATTGTAAATTATTTTTAACATGTACTAAAAGGTCTCGGAGGATGTCAGGGCACTAAATTCAACATTTACTTTTGGTTAGGTAAACATAAGATTCGACACATTTTCCCTGTCGGTGATGGAAAAGATGCTTGTCTTTGGATATGACACGACATGGTCATTCTAATCACAATAGTCCAATGCCATGATGCCATGCTATCAAGCACGAAGAAATTTTTAAGACGGAGCAAGACTTTGCATTGGTCTGGAAGGAACGAAGGAAAGCGAAGGGAGGAATGAAAGAACAAGTGGAAACAAAGGACGCGCAGAACTGATGCCTTTCCATTTTGAAACTTAGCATTTCCACTTATGATAAAGCCCCTTTTGTATCGTGAAGTAATCAACACGGATCGTTTCTATAGGGTCGAAGTCAAAGTCTTCTTAAAATGGCATTATTGGGACACAATTTCCATGATGATGGTCTCTTGCGTGTGGAAAATTTTAGTGCGATGGAGATTTTCCAGGGAAATATCTTCTTAAAGCATCTCATTCACACGATGTCTTGACACGTGTACGACACCCAATGTCACGGCACTCACAAATCTACTTCACAATTGACAAGTTTGACCGTTTTAAATTCTTTAATTGCATTTTTTTTCTGTATTTGTAAATGAGCTTAAAATAATACACTCTATCGAGAAAGTATTATCTGATGATAGTGCTCCATTTGACAAGTCGAATCCCATTTGTTAATAAAGAGACTTAGGAAGGTTTCTAATCAATAATTAGTATTTTCTTCTAATGACAAAGCTAGTAAGCTTTTTATAGGATTACTAAGAAAACATCTTCATTTTAAGGAAATTATAACTTTCAAAACCTGTCAAAATCTTTTTACATCTTCACATGATTAATTACGTATATGACCTAATATGCCAATTATACTAGGTGTTCGAATTCCTGTAAATTGTTTAAATGTGTATGTAACAAGATCTTAGAGGGTGTTGGGGCGCCTAGTTAAACATTTACGTTTTGATTATGTAAACACAAAATTCAGCATAATTTCCTTGTATGTGATGGAAAAGGTGCCGAAACGATGGATCAACTCAAAGAACAATTAAGCGAATGGGCCATATTTCGTAGATCAGAATTTATGTAAATTGGTCTATCCCATTATCAAAGTACATCTTTTATTTGTTTTGCTTTTTTAGATGATAGAATAGGAAGAAGCTCGGATCCGAGAGCTCTCTTTGATAAAAAATTTGCGGGAAGTGGTTTGGTACCGATTTTGCTGTCAATCATGATTTAGGGATTTGACGATATTCTCCGACCCTCGTTGACTTGGAACTAGGTGTGATCCTTACTCATTTTAAAGGCTGGAGACATGATGATTGCCCACGAACCATGTTCATATAGCTCACGACGGCAAAAGATCCTTTTCATGTCAGACTCTTGCCCACTTCGTTGAAAAAAAAATGAGCTCTGGTTAATCAAATTTAGAGTTGAAAACATTTGTTAGGAAAGCTATATAAATTTAATGACTTGCTTGGACAATTTAAAGGTCCAAGGGCTTTGCATGGCCCTTAGAGGCAAGGCAGACTATTTCTATTGTTTTTTCTTTTTGGATGATCAAGGTGTGCTATTTGACAACACATCGAATTACATTATCTCAATTCCACCCTTTTCACTTTTCAAATCGCGTAAATTTCTAATGGATTTACTTCGCACGTATCAGAGCGGGCTGAAAAAGTGCCATTGGAACGTGTAAAATAACATTGGTCCCTCTAGATTTGCCCCAAAGACAAAACCCTCCATCTATTTTTGAACCTTAAAAATAAAGGGAAGCTATTAATTTTCGAGTAAAAGCACCAACCGTGACATTCTCCTTTTGTTTTTTCCCATGCGGGTTGGCCCCATCCTCAAACTTCCAAGATATGGACTGAGCTCCCTACCTGTCCTGTCCAAATGGAATGGTAACCAGCATGGCCAAAGCTTAATCGACCTGATATGAACTTATCTGAAATTGAAATTCATTTTGTAAAAGCACTATTGCTCTGGTTGGACTAGTAAAATATGTAAGCTAACTATCTTTGCATAGTCCAACCAGATTCACGAGATCAAATACAATTGCATAAACAAAAATGTATTCCATCAGAAAATAAATGATAAATAAATGAATTCCAATATGGGAAAAGGAAGGGATCTAGTGCAGTTCTGCCATGAGTTGACTCCTCGAGTGGTGGTTTTGCTTCTGAGGGCCAGCTGTTCCTCCGATTGGCCCAGCAGCGCCCCCGCCTCCTTATCCTCCCTCCGTCATGGTCTCCGATGTTAAAGGTCGAAGTCAAAGTCTTCTTAAAATGAAATAATCAGGATCGCGAAATTTCCATGGGAAAGAGCCTTGGTGGGGTCAGAGTGTGGAAAATTATTAGAGCCATAGAATTTTCAATGGAAAACTCCTCTTTTAATTAAAAGAAATGCTTGTCAAGTATTTTTATTGCCACAATTACGAGAAAAGGGAAGGAAAAGACGTGGTCGGGTAGAAATCAAAGTCCTCATGGAACGGCATTGCGAGGGTCGCGTATTTGGTATTCCTTTTTTTTTGTCTTGGCCGGGTTAGTTGGGCGTTAAAAAACTAATGCCATAAAATATCCGAGGAAAAGTCTTGTTGAAACGTCCTCTTGTGCGCAATATCATGCCACGTGTACAAACTCTGTGTCACGGCACTAACAACTCTATTTGACAATTGAGGAATTTGACCTTCCTATATTCTTTAATCGCAATTTTTGTTGATATTTGTAAATGAGCTAAAGAACCACAAAAGTGTATTCTTTATATTTCATTTCGTAGTAGAGAGAATTAGGGTGATTGTAACGTTGATTCGTCCATTAAAAACACAGATAAAAATTCGTAACTTGGCTATTGAAAATTAATAATTCTCTATGACAAAGCTCTTAAGCTATACATAGGATTATTATGAAACTTTCATCATGACAAAACGATAAGTTTCAATCCCGTCGAAATCTTTTCACTTCTTCACATGACTGGTTTCTTACATGACTTATGGTGCGTTTGGTCAAACTTTCTTAGGGGGCTTTCGACTTTCACGGTCCCTTACAGAAATGCTGGAGTGTTTGGCAAGTCTTTCGAAATAGCATTTGCGGAATGTTAAAACTATGGTTAAATAATTTTTTTTTCCAAAGTTATCCTCACAAATTCTTGAGTTTTCCAAATTTGCCCCTCATTATTATTGTTCATCTTCTTTGCGAGGGCGGCCGGCGAGATTGCACGACCCACAAGATGGCTGCTTGAGGTCACGCGACTGCCCTGTCCTAAAGAGCTTTGGCTTTCAGCATTTGCATTGTACCTAAAATCCATTTCTAAAGTCGAACCAAACCCATAATTAATATGCTCGTTATACTAGGTAGTTGGATTATTGTAAATTATTTTTAACATGTACTAAAAGGTCTCGGAGGATGTCAGGGCACTAAATTCAACATTTACTTTTGGTTAGGTAAACATAAGATTCGACACATTTTCCCTGTCGGTGATGGAAAAGATGCTTGTCTTTGGATATGACACGACATGGTCATTCTAATCACAATAGTCCAATGCCATGATGCCATGCTATCAAGCACGAAGAAATTTTTAAGACGGAGCAAGACTTTGCATTGGTCTGGAAGGAACGAAGGAAAGCGAAGGGAGGAATGAAAGAACAAGTGGAAACAAAGGACGCGCAGGAACTGATGCCTTTCCATTTTGAAACTTAGCATTTCCACTTATGATAAAGCCCCTTTTGTATCGTGAAGTAATCAACACGGATCGTTTCTATAGGGTCGAAGTCAAAGTCTTCTTAAAATGGCATTATTGGGACACAATTTCCATGATGATGGTCTCTTGCGTGTGGAAAATTTTAGTGCGATGGAGATTTTCCAGGGAAATATCTTCTTAAAGCATCTCATTCACACGATGTCTTGACACGTGTACGACACCCAATGTCACGGCACTCACAAATCTACTTCACAATTGACAAGTTTGACCGTTTTAAATTCTTTAATTGCATTTTTTTCTGTATTTGTAAATGAGCTTAAAATAATACACTCTATCGAGAAAGTATTATCTGATGATAGTGCTCCATTTTACAAGTCGAATCCCATTTGTTAATAAAGAGACTTAGGAAGGTTTCTAATCAATAATTAGTATTTTCTTCTAATGACAAAGCTAGTAAGCTTTTTATAGGATTACTAAGAAAACATCTTCATTTTAAGGAAATTATAACTTTCAAAACCTGTCAAAATCTTTTTACATCTTCACATGATTAATTACGTATATGACCTAATATGCCAATTATACTAGGTGTTCGAATTCCTGTAAATTGTTTAAATGTGTATGTAACAAGATCTTAGAGGGTGTTGGGGCGCCTAGTTAAACATTTACGTTTTGATTATGTAAACACAAAATTCAGCATAATTTCCTTGTATGTGATGGAAAAGGTGCCGAAACGATGGATCAACTCAAAGAACAATTAAGCGAATGGGCCATATTTCGTAGATCAGGAATTTATGTAAATTGGTCTATCCCATTATCAAAGTACATCTTTTATTTGTTTTGCTTTTTTTAGATGATAGAATAGGAAGAAGCTCGGATCCGAGAGCTCTCTTTGATAAAAAATTTGCGGGGAAGTGGTTTGGTACCGATTTTGCTGTCAATCATGATTTAGGGATTTGACGATATTCTCCGACCCTCGTTGACTTGGAACTAGGTGTGATCCTTACTCATTTTAAAAGTTGGCGACACGATGATTGCCTGGGAACTATGTTCGTATAGCTCACGATGGCAAAAGATCCTTTTCATGTCGGACTCTTGCCCTCTTCGTTGAACAAATGAGCTCTGGTTAATCAAATTTAGAGTTGAAAACATTTGTTAGGAAAGCTATATAAATTTAATGACCTGATTAGGCTATTTAAAGGTCCAAGGGCTTTGCAAGGCCCCTATTGGCAAGGCAGACTACTTCTATGTTTTTTTTTTTTTGGATGATTGAGGTGCGCTATTTAACAATAA
Source organism: Eucalyptus marginata (assembly GCA_014182565.1). Taxonomy (NCBI): domain Eukaryota; kingdom Viridiplantae; phylum Streptophyta; class Magnoliopsida; order Myrtales; family Myrtaceae; genus Eucalyptus; species Eucalyptus marginata. The sequence continues at coordinate 167,718 of CM024595.1, read as the reverse complement.
ATCGAATTATATTATCTCAATTTCACTCTTTGCACTTTTCAAAACGTGTAAATTGCTAATGGGTTTACTTCACACGCATCAGAACGGGCTGAAAAAGTGCCATTAGAACATGCAAAACACCATCGGTCCCTCTAGATTTGCCCCAAAGACAAAACCCTCCATCTATTTTTGAACCTTAAAAATAAAGGGAAGCTATTAATTTTCGAGTAAAAGCACCAACCGTGACATTCTCCTTTTGTTTTTCCCATGCGGGTTGGCCCCATCCTCAAACTTCCAAGATATGGACTGAGCTCCCTACCTGTCCTGTCCAAATGGAATGGTAACCAGCATGGCCAAAGCTTAATCGACCTGATATGAACTTATCTGAAATTGAAATTCATTTTGTAAAAGCACTATTGCTCTGGTTGGACTAGTAAAATATGTAAGCTAACTATCTTTGCATAGTCCAACCAGATTCACGAGATCAAATACAATTGCATAAACAAAATGTATTCCATCAGAAAATAAATGATAAATAAATGAATTCCAATATGGGAAAAGGAAGGGATCTAGTGCAGTTCTGCCATGAGTTGACTCCTCGAGTGGTGGTTTTGCTTCTGAGGGCCAGCTGTTCCTCCGATTGGCCCAGCAGCGCCCCCGCCTCCTTATCCTCCCTCCGTCATGGTCTCCGATGTTAAAGGTCGAAGTCAAAGTCTTCTTAAAATGAAATAATCAGGATCGCGAAATTTCCATGGGAAAGAGCCTTGGTGGGGTCAGAGTGTGGAAAATTATTAGAGCCATAGAATTTTCAATGGAAAACTCCTCTTTTAATTAAAAGAAATGCTTGTCAAGTATTTTTATTGCCACAATTACGAGAAAAGGGAAGGAAAAGACGTGGTCGGGTAGAAATCAAAGTCCTCATGGAACGGCATTGCGAGGGTCGCGTATTTGGTATTCCTTTTTTTTTTATTGTCTTGGCCGGGTTAGTTGGGCGTTAAAAAACTAATGCCATAAAATATCCGAGGAAAAGTCTTGTTGAAACGTCCTCTTGTGCGCAATATCATGCCACGTGTACAAACTCTGTGTCACGGCACTAACAACTCTATTTGACAATTGAGGAATTTGACCTTCCTATATTCTTTAATCGCAATTTTTGTTGATATTTGTAAATGAGCTAAAGAACCACAAAAGTGTATTCTTTATATTTCATTTCGTAGTAGAGAGAATTAGGGTGATTGTAACGTTGATTCGTCCATTAAAAACACAGATAAAAATTCGTAACTTGGCTATTGAAAATTAATAATTCTCTATGACAAAGCTCTTAAGCTATACATAGGATTATTATGAAACTTTCATCATGACAAAACGATAAGTTTCAATCCCGTCGAAATCTTTTCACTTCTTCACATGACTGGTTTCTTACATGACTTATGGTGCGTTTGGTCAAACTTTCTTAGGGGGCTTTCGACTTTCACGGTCCCTTACGAAATGCTGGAGTGTTTGGCAAGTCTTTCGAAATAGCATTTGCGGAATGTTAAAACTATGGTTAAATAATTTTTTTCCAAAGTTATCCTCACAAATTCTTGAGTTTTCCAAATTTGCCCCTCATTATTATTGTTCATCTTCTTTGCGAGGGCGGCCGGCGAGATTGCACGACCCACAAGATGGCTGCTTGAGGTCACGCGACTGCCCTGTCCTAAAGAGCTTTGGCTTTCAGCATTTGCATTGTACCTAAAATCCATTTCTAAAGTCGAACCAAACCCATAATTAATATGCTCGTTATACTAGGTAGTTGGATTATTGTAAATTATTTTTAACATGTACTAAAAGGTCTCGGAGGATGTCAGGGCACTAAATTCAACATTTACTTTTGGTTAGGTAAACATAAGATTCGACACATTTTCCCTGTCGGTGATGGAAAAGATGCTTGTCTTTGGATATGACACGACATGGTCATTCTAATCACAATAGTCCAATGCCATGATGCCATGCTATCAAGCACGAAGAAATTTTTAAGACGGAGCAAGACTTTGCATTGGTCTGGAAGGAACGAAGGAAAGCGAAGGGAGGAATGAAAGAACAAGTGGAAACAAAGGACGCGCAGGAACTGATGCCTTTCCATTTTGAAACTTAGCATTTCCACTTATGATAAAGCCCCTTTTGTATCGTGAAGTAATCAACACGGATCGTTTCTATAGGGTCGAAGTCAAAGTCTTCTTAAAATGGCATTATTGGGACACAATTTCCATGATGATGGTCTCTTGCGTGTGGAAAATTTTAGTGCGATGGAGATTTTCCAGGGAAATATCTTCTTAAAGCATCTCATTCACACGATGTCTTGACACGTGTACGACACCCAATGTCACGGCACTCACAAATCTACTTCACAATTGACAAGTTTGACCGTTTTAAATTCTTTAATTGCATTTTTTTCTGTATTTGTAAATGAGCTTAAAATAATACACTCTATCGAGAAAGTATTATCTGATGATAGTGCTCCATTTTACAAGTCGAATCCCATTTGTTAATAAAGAGACTTAGGAAGGTTTCTAATCAATAATTAGTATTTTCTTCTAATGACAAAGCTAGTAAGCTTTTTATAGGATTACTAAGAAAACATCTTCATTTTAAGGAAATTATAACTTTCAAAACCTGTCAAAATCTTTTACATCTTCACATGATTAATTACGTATATGACCTAATATGCCAATTATACTAGGTGTTCGAATTCCTGTAAATTGTTTAAATGTGTATGTAACAAGATCTTAGAGGGTGTTGGGGCGCCTAGTTAAACATTTACGTTTTGATTATGTAAACACAAAATTCAGCATAATTTCCTTGTATGTGATGGAAAAGGTGCCGAAACGATGGATCAACTCAAAGAACAATTAAGCGAATGGGCCATATTTCGTAGATCAGGAATTTATGTAAATTGGTCTATCCCATTATCAAAGTACATCTTTTATTTGTTTTGCTTTTTTTTTAGATGATAGAATAGGAAGAAGCTCGGATCCGAGAGCTCTCTTTGATAAAAATTTGCGGGGAAGTGGTTTGGTACCGATTTTGCTGTCAATCATGATTTAGGGATTTGACGATATTCTCCGACCCTCGTTGACTTGGAACTAGGTGTGATCCTTACTCATTTTAAAGGCTGGAGACATGATGATTGCCCACGAACCATGTTCATATAGCTCACGACGGCAAAAGATCCTTTTCATGTCAGACTCTTGCCCACTTCGTTGAAAAAATGAGCTCTGGTTAATCAAATTTAGAGTTGAAAACATTTGTTAGGAAAGCTATATAAATTTAATGACTTGCTTGGACAATTTAAAGGTCCAAGGGCTTTGCATGGCCCTTAGAGGCAAGGCAGACTATTTCTATTGTTTTTTCTTTTTTTTTGATGATCAAGGTGTGCTATTTGACAACACATCGAATTACATTATCTCAATTCCACCCTTTTCACTTTTCAAATCGCGTAAATTTCTAATGGATTTACTTCGCACGTATCAGAGCGGGCTGAAAAAGTGCCATTGGAACGTGTAAAATAACATTGGTCCCTCTAGATTTGCCCCAAAGACAAAACCCTCCATCTATTTTTGAACCTTAAAAATAAAGGGAAGCTATTAATTTTCGAGTAAAAGCACCAACCGTGACATTCTCCTTTTGTTTTTTCCCATGCGGGTTGGCCCCATCCTCAAACTTCCAAGATATGGACTGAGCTCCCTACCTGTCCTGTCCAAATGGAATGGTAACCAGCATGGCCAAAGCTTAATCGACCTGATATGAACTTATCTGAAATTGAAATTCATTTTGTAAAAGCACTATTGCTCTGGTTGGACTAGTAAAATATGTAAGCTAACTATCTTTGCATAGTCCAACCAGATTCACGAGATCAAATACAATTGCATAAACAAAAATGTATTCCATCAGAAAATAAATGATAAATAAATGAATTCCAATATGGGAAAAGGAAGGGATCTAGTGCAGTTCTGCCATGAGTTGACTCCTCGAGTGGTGGTTTTGCTTCTGAGGGCCAGCTGTTCCTCCGATTGGCCCAGCAGCGCCCCCGCCTCCCTTATCCTCCCTCCGTCATGGTCTCCGATGTTAAAGGTCGAAGTCAAAGTCTTCTTAAAATGAAATAATCAGGATCGCGAAATTTCCATGGGAAAGAGCCTTGGTGGGGTCAGAGTGTGGAAAATTATTAGAGCCATAGAATTTTCAATGGAAAACTCCTCTTTTAATTAAAAGAAATGCTTGTCAAGTATTTTTATTGCCACAATTACGAGAAAAGGGAAGGAAAAGACGTGGTCGGGTAGAAATCAAAGTCCTCATGGAACGGCATTGCGAGGGTCGCGTATTTGGTATTCCTTTTTTTATTGTCTTGGCCGGGTTAGTTGGGCGTTAAAAAACTAATGCCATAAAATATCCGAGGAAAAGTCTTGTTGAAACGTCCTCTTGTGCGCAATATCATGCCACGTGTACAAACTCTGTGTCACGGCACTAACAACTCTATTTGACAATTGAGGAATTTGACCTTCCTATATTCTTTAATCGCAATTTTTGTTGATATTTGTAAATGAGCTAAAGAACCACAAAAGTGTATTCTTTATATTTCATTTCGTAGTAGAGAGAATTAGGGTGATTGTAACGTTGATTCGTCCATTAAAAACACAGATAAAAATTCGTAACTTGGCTATTGAAAATTAATAATTCTCTATGACAAAGCTCTTAAGCTATACATAGGATTATTATGAAACTTTCATCATGACAAAACGATAAGTTTCAATCCCGTCGAAATCTTTTCACTTCTTCACATGACTGGTTTCTTACATGACTTATGGTGCGTTTGGTCAAACTTTCTTAGGGGGCTTTCGACTTTCACGGTCCCTTACAGAAATGCTGGAGTGTTTGGCAAGTCTTTCGAAATAGCATTTGCGGAATGTTAAAACTATGGTTAAATAATTTTTTTTTTTTTTTTTCAAAGTTATCCTCACAAATTCTTGAGTTTTCCAAATTTGCCCCTCATTATTATTGTTCATCTTCTTTGCGAGGGCGGCCGGCGAGATTGCACGACCCACAAGATGGCTGCTTGAGGTCACGCGACTGCCCTGTCCTAAAGAGCTTTGGCTTTCAGCATTTGCATTGTACCTAAAATCCATTTCTAAAGTCGAACCAAACCCATAATTAATATGCTCGTTATACTAGGTAGTTGGATTATTGTAAATTATTTTTAACATGTACTAAAAGGTCTCGGAGGATGTCAGGGCACTAAATTCAACATTTACTTTTTGGTTAGGTAAACATAAGATTCGACACATTTTCCCTGTCGGTGATGGAAAAGATGCTTGTCTTTGGATATGACACGACATGGTCATTCTAATCACAATAGTCCAATGCCATGATGCCATGCTATCAAGCACGAAGAAATTTTTAAGACGGAGCAAGACTTTGCATTGGTCTGGAAGGAACGAAGGAAAGCGAAGGGAGGAATGAAAGAACAAGTGGAAACAAAGGACGCGCAGGAACTGATGCCTTTCCATTTTGAAACTTAGCATTTCCACTTATGATAAAGCCCCTTTTGTATCGTGAAGTAATCAACACGGATCGTTTCTATAGGGTCGAAGTCAAAGTCTTCTTAAAATGGCATTATTGGGACACAATTTCCATGATGATGGTCTCTTGCGTGTGGAAAATTTTAGTGCGATGGAGATTTTCCAGGGAAATATCTTCTTAAAGCATCTCATTCACACGATGTCTTGACACGTGTACGACACCCAATGTCACGGCACTCACAAATCTACTTCACAATTGACAAGTTTGACCGTTTTAAATTCTTTAATTGCATTTTTTTCTGTATTTGTAAATGAGCTTAAAATAATACACTCTATCGAGAAAGTATTATCTGATGATAGTGCTCCATTTTACAAGTCGAATCCCATTTGTTAATAAAGAGACTTAGGAAGGTTTCTAATCAATAATTAGTATTTTCTTCTAATGACAAAGCTAGTAAGCTTTTTATAGGATTACTAAGAAAACATCTTCATTTTAAGGAAATTATAACTTTCAAAACCTGTCAAAATCTTTTTACATCTTCACATGATTAATTACGTATATGACCTAATATGCCAATTATACTAGGTGTTCGAATTCCTGTAAATTGTTTAAATGTGTATGTAACAAGATCTTAGAGGGTGTTGGGGCGCCTAGTTAAACATTTACGTTTTGATTATGTAAACACAAAATTCAGCATAATTTCCTTGTATGTGATGGAAAAGGTGCCGAAACGATGGATCAACTCAAAGAACAATTAAGCGAATGGGCCATATTTCGTAGATCAGGAATTTATGTAAATTGGTCTATCCCATTATCAAAGTACATCTTTTATTTGTTTTGCTTTTTTTTAGATGATAGAATAGGAAGAAGCTCGGATCCGAGAGCTCTCTTTGATAAAAAATTTGCGGGGAAGTGGTTTGGTACCGATTTTGCTGTCAATCATGATTTAGGGATTTGACGATATTCTCCGACCCTCGTTGACTTGGAACTAGGTGTGATCCTTACTCATTTTAAAGGCTGGAGACATGATGATTGCCCACGAACCATGTTCATATAGCTCACGACGGCAAAAGATCCTTTTCATGTCAGACTCTTGCCCACTTCGTTGAAAAAATGAGCTCTGGTTAATCAAATTTAGAGTTGAAAACATTTGTTAGGAAAGCTATATAAATTTAATGACTTGCTTGGACAATTTAAAGGTCCAAGGGCTTTGCATGGCCCTTAGAGGCAAGGCAGACTATTTCTATTGTTTTTCTTTTTTTGGATGATCAAGGTGTGCTATTTGACAACACATCGAATTACATTATCTCAATTCCACCCTTTTCACTTTTCAAATCGCGTAAATTTCTAATGGATTTACTTCGCACGTATCAGAGCGGGCTGAAAAAGTGCCATTGGAACGTGTAAAATAACATTGGTCCCTCTAGATTTGCCCCAAAGACAAAACCCTCCATCTATTTTTGAACCTTAAAAATAAAGGGAAGCTATTAATTTTCGAGTAAAAGCACCAACCGTGACATTCTCCTTTTGTTTTTCCCATGCGGGTTGGCCCCATCCTCAAACTTCCAAGATATGGACTGAGCTCCCTACCTGTCCTGTCCAAATGGAATGGTAACCAGCATGGCCAAAGCTTAATCGACCTGATATGAACTTATCTGAAATTGAAATTCATTTTGTAAAAGCACTATTGCTCTGGTTGGACTAGTAAAATATGTAAGCTAACTATCTTTGCATAGTCCAACCAGATTCACGAGATCAAATACAATTGCATAAACAAAAATGTATTCCATCAGAAAATAAATGATAAATAAATGAATTCCAATATGGGAAAAGGAAGGGATCTAGTGCAGTTCTGCCATGAGTTGACTCCTCGAGTGGTGGTTTTGCTTCTGAGGGCCAGCTGTTCCTCCGATTGGCCCAGCAGCGCCCCCGCCTCCTTATCCTCCCTCCGTCATGGTCTCCGATGTTAAAGGTCGAAGTCAAAGTCTTCTTAAAATGAAATAATCAGGATCGCGAAATTTCCATGGGAAAGAGCCTTGGTGGGGTCAGAGTGTGGAAAATTATTAGAGCCATAGAATTTTCAATGGAAAACTCCTCTTTTAATTAAAAGAAATGCTTGTCAAGTATTTTTATTGCCACAATTACGAGAAAAGGGAAGGAAAAGACGTGGTCGGGTAGAAATCAAAGTCCTCATGGAACGGCATTGCGAGGGTCGCGTATTTGGTATTCCTTTTTTTTATTGTCTTGGCCGGGTTAGTTGGGCGTTAAAAAACTAATGCCATAAAATATCCGAGGAAAAGTCTTGTTGAAACGTCCTCTTGTGCGCAATATCATGCCACGTGTACAAACTCTGTGTCACGGCACTAACAACTCTATTTGACAATTGAGGAATTTGACCTTCCTATATTCTTTAATCGCAATTTTTGTTGATATTTGTAAATGAGCTAAAGAACCACAAAAGTGTATTCTTTATATTTCATTTCGTAGTAGAGAGAATTAGGGTGATTGTAACGTTGATTCGTCCATTAAAAACACAGATAAAAATTCGTAACTTGGCTATTGAAAATTAATAATTCTCTATGACAAAGCTCTTAAGCTATACATAGGATTATTATGAAACTTTCATCATGACAAAACGATAAGTTTCAATCCCGTCGAAATCTTTTCACTTCTTCACATGACTGGTTTCTTACATGACTTATGGTGCGTTTGGTCAAACTTTCTTAGGGGGCTTTCGACTTTCACGGTCCCTTACAAAATGCTGGAGTGTTTGGCAAGTCTTTCGAAATAGCATTTGCGGAATGTTAAAACTATGGTTAAATAATTTTTTTCCAAAGTTATCCTCACAAATTCTTGAGTTTTCCAAATTTGCCCCTCATTATTATTGTTCATCTTCTTTGCGAGGGCGGCCGGCGAGATTGCACGACCCACAAGATGGCTGCTTGAGGTCACGCGACTGCCCTGTCCTAAAGAGCTTTGGCTTTCAGCATTTGCATTGTACCTAAAATCCATTTCTAAAGTCGAACCAAACCCATAATTAATATGCTCGTTATACTAGGTAGTTGGATTATTGTAAATTATTTTTAACATGTACTAAAAGGTCTCGGAGGATGTCAGGGCACTAAATTCAACATTTACTTTTGGTTAGGTAAACATAAGATTCGACACATTTTCCCTGTCGGTGATGGAAAAGATGCTTGTCTTTGGATATGACACGACATGGTCATTCTAATCACAATAGTCCAATGCCATGATGCCATGCTATCAAGCACGAAGAAATTTTTAAGACGGAGCAAGACTTTGCATTGGTCTGGAAGGAACGAAGGAAAGCGAAGGGAGGAATGAAAGAACAAGTGGAAACAAAGGACGCGCAGGAACTGATGCCTTTCCATTTTGAAACTTAGCATTTCCACTTATGATAAAGCCCCTTTTGTATCGTGAAGTAATCAACACGGATCGTTTCTATAGGGTCGAAGTCAAAGTCTTCTTAAAATGGCATTATTGGGACACAATTTCCATGATGATGGTCTCTTGCGTGTGGAAAATTTTAGTGCGATGGAGATTTTCCAGGGAAATATCTTCTTAAAGCATCTCATTCACACGATGTCTTGACACGTGTACGACACCCAATGTCACGGCACTCACAAATCTACTTCACAATTGACAAGTTTGACCGTTTTAAATTCTTTAATTGCATTTTTTTCTGTATTTGTAAATGAGCTTAAAATAATACACTCTATCGAGAAAGTATTATCTGATGATAGTGCTCCATTTTACAAGTCGAATCCCATTTGTTAATAAAGAGACTTAGGAAGGTTTCTAATCAATAATTAGTATTTTCTTCTAATGACAAAGCTAGTAAGCTTTTTATAGGATTACTAAGAAAACATCTTCATTTTAAGGAAATTATAACTTTCAAAACCTGTCAAAATCTTTTTACATCTTCACATGATTAATTACGTATATGACCTAATATGCCAATTATACTAGGTGTTCGAATTCCTGTAAATTGTTTAAATGTGTATGTAACAAGATCTTAGAGGGTGTTGGGGCGCCTAGTTAAACATTTACGTTTTGATTATGTAAACACAAAATTCAGCATAATTTCCTTGTATGTGATGGAAAAGGTGCCGAAACGATGGATCAACTCAAAGAACAATTAAGCGAATGGGCCATATTTCGTAGATCAGGAATTTATGTAAATTGGTCTATCCCATTATCAAAGTACATCTTTTATTTGTTTTGCTTTTTTTAGATGATAGAATAGGAAGAAGCTCGGATCCGAGAGCTCTCTTTGATAAAAAATTTGCGGGAAGTGGTTTGGTACCGATTTTGCTGTCAATCATGATTTAGGGATTTGACGATATTCTCCGACCCTCGTTGACTTGGAACTAGGTGTGATCCTTACTCATTTTAAAGGCTGGAGACATGATGATTGCCCACGAACCATGTTCATATAGCTCACGACGGCAAAAGATCCTTTTCATGTCAGACTCTTGCCCACTTCGTTGAAAAAAATGAGCTCTGGTTAATCAAATTTAGAGTTGAAAACATTTGTTAGGAAAGCTATATAAATTTAATGACTTGCTTGGACAATTTAAAGGTCCAAGGGCTTTGCATGGCCCTTAGAGGCAAGGCAGACTATTTCTATTGTTTTTTCTTTTTTTGGATGATCAAGGTGTGCTATTTGACAACACATCGAATTACATTATCTCAATTCCACCCTTTTCACTTTTCAAATCGCGTAAATTTCTAATGGATTTACTTCGCACGTATCAGAGCGGGCTGAAAAAGTGCCATTGGAACGTGTAAAATAACATTGGTCCCTCTAGATTTGCCCCAAAGACAAAACCCTCCATCTATTTTTGAACCTTAAAAATAAAGGGAAGCTATTAATTTTCGAGTAAAAGCACCAACCGTGACATTCTCCTTTTGTTTTTTCCCATGCGGGTTGGCCCCATCCTCAAACTTCCAAGATATGGACTGAGCTCCCTACCTGTCCTGTCCAAATGGAATGGTAACCAGCATGGCCAAAGCTTAATCGACCTGATATGAACTTATCTGAAATTGAAATTCATTTTGTAAAAGCACTATTGCTCTGGTTGGACTAGTAAAATATGTAAGCTAACTATCTTTGCATAGTCCAACCAGATTCACGAGATCAAATACAATTGCATAAACAAAAATGTATTCCATCAGAAAATAAATGATAAATAAATGAATTCCAATATGGGAAAAGGAAGGGATCTAGTGCAGTTCTGCCATGAGTTGACTCCTCGAGTGGTGGTTTTGCTTCTGAGGGCCAGCTGTTCCTCCGATTGGCCCAGCAGCGCCCCCGCCTCCCTTATCCTCCCTCCGTCATGGTCTCCGATGTTAAAGGTCGAAGTCAAAGTCTTCTTAAAATGAAATAATCAGGATCGCGAAATTTCCATGGGAAAGAGCCTTGGTGGGGTCAGAGTGTGGAAAATTATTAGAGCCATAGAATTTTCAATGGAAAACTCTTCTTTTAATTAAAAGAAATGCTTGTCAAGTATTTTTATTGCCACAATTACGAGAAAAGGGAAGGAAAAGACGTGGTCGGGTAGAAATCAAAGTCCTCATGGAACGGCATTGCGAGGGTCGCGTATTTGGTATTCCTTTTTTTTTTATTGTCTTGGCCGGGTTAGTTGGGCGTTAAAAAACTAATGCCATAAAATATCCGAGGAAAAGTCTTGTTGAAACGTCCTCTTGTGCGCAATATCATGCCACGTGTACAAACTCTGTGTCACGGCACTAACAACTCTATTTGACAATTGAGGAATTTGACCTTCCTATATTCTTTAATCGCAATTTTTGTTGATATTTGTAAATGAGCTAAAGAACCACAAAAGTGTATTCTTTATATTTCATTTCGTAGTAGAGAGAATTAGGGTGATTGTAACGTTGATTCGTCCATTAAAAACACAGATAAAAATTCGTAACTTGGCTATTGAAAATTAATAATTCTCTATGACAAAGCTCTTAAGCTATACATAGGATTATTATGAAACTTTCATCATGACAAAACGATAAGTTTCAATCCCGTCGAAATCTTTTCACTTCTTCACATGACTGGTTTCTTACATGACTTATGGTGCGTTTGGTCAAACTTTCTTAGGGGGCTTTCGACTTTCACGGTCCCTTACAGAAATGCTGGAGTGTTTGGCAAGTCTTTCGAAATAGCATTTGCGGAATGTTAAAACTATGGTTAAATAATTTTTTTTCCAAAGTTATCCTCACAAATTCTTGAGTTTTCCAAATTTGCCCCTCATTATTATTGTTCATCTTCTTTGCGAGGGCGGCCGGCGAGATTGCACGACCCACAAGATGGCTGCTTGAGGTCACGCGACTGCCCTGTCCTAAAGAGCTTTGGCTTTCAATATTTGCATTGCACCCAAAATCCATTTCTAAAGTCCAACCAAACTCACTTTTAATATGCTCGTTCTACTAGGTGGTTGGATTATTGTAAATTATTTTTAACATGTACTAAAAGGTCTCGGAGGATGTCAGGGCACTAAATTCAACATTTACTTTTTGGTTAGGTAAACATAAGATTCGACACATTTTCCCTGTCGGTGATGGAAAAGATGCTTGTCTTTGGATATGACACGACATGGTCATTCTAATCACAATAGTCCAATGCCATGATGCCATGCTATCAAGCACGAAGAAATTTTTAAGACGGAGCAAGACTTTGCATTGGTCTGGAAGGAACGAAGGAAAGCGAAGGGAGGAATGAAAGAACAAGTGGAAACAAAGGACGCGCAGGAACTGATGCCTTTCCATTTTGAAACTTAGCATTTCCACTTATGATAAAGCCCCTTTTGTATCGTGAAGTAATCAACACGGATCGTTTCTATAGGGTCGAAGTCAAAGTCTTCTTAAAATGGCATTATTGGGACACAATTTCCATGATGATGGTCTCTTGCGTGTGGAAAATTTTAGTGCGATGGAGATTTTCCAGGGAAATATCTTCTTAAAGCATCTCATTCACACGATGTCTTGACACGTGTACGACACCCAATGTCACGGCACTCACAAATCTACTTCACAATTGACAAGTTTGACCGTTTTAAATTCTTTAATTGCATTTTTTTTTCTGTATTTGTAAATGAGCTTAAAATAATACACTCTATCGAGAAAGTATTATCTGATGATAGTGCTCCATTTTACAAGTCGAATCCCATTTGTTAATAAAGAGACTTAGGAAGGTTTCTAATCAATAATTAGTATTTTCTTCTAATGACAAAGCTAGTAAGCTTTTTATAGGATTACTAAGAAAACATCTTCATTTTAAGGAAATTATAACTTTCAAAACCTGTCAAAATCTTTTTACATCTTCACATGATTAATTACGTATATGACCTAATATGCCAATTATACTAGGTGTTCGAATTCCTGTAAATTGTTTAAATGTGTATGTAACAAGATCTTAGAGGGTGTTGGGGCGCCTAGTTAAACATTTACGTTTTGATTATGTAAACACAAAATTCAGCATAATTTCCTTGTATGTGATGGAAAAGGTGCCGAAACGATGGATCAACTCAAAGAACAATTAAGCGAATGGGCCATATTTCGTAGATCAGGAATTTATGTAAATTGGTCTATCCCATTATCAAAGTACATCTTTTATTTGTTTTGCTTTTTTTTAGATGATAGAATAGGAAGAAGCTCGGATCCGAGAGCTCTCTTTGATAAAAAATTTGCGGGAAGTGGTTTGGTACCGATTTTGCTGTCAATCATGATTTAGGGATTTGACGATATTCTCCGACCCTCGTTGACTTGGAACTAGGTGTGATCCTTACTCATTTTAAAGGCTGGAGACATGATGATTGCCCACGAACCATGTTCATATAGCTCACGACGGCAAAAGATCCTTTTCATGTCAGACTCTTGCCCACTTCGTTGAAAAAATGAGCTCTGGTTAATCAAATTTAGAGTTGAAAACATTTGTTAGGAAAGCTATATAAATTTAATGACTTGCTTGGACAATTTAAAGGTCCAAGGGCTTTGCATGGCCCTTAGAGGCAAGGCAGACTATTTCTATTGTTTTTTCTTTTTTGGATGATCAAGGTGTGCTATTTGACAACACATCGAATTACATTATCTCAATTCCACCCTTTTCACTTTTCAAATCGCGTAAATTTCTAATGGATTTACTTCGCACGTATCAGAGCGGGCTGAAAAAGTGCCATTGGAACGTGTAAAATAACATTGGTCCCTCTAGATTTGCCCCAAAGACAAAACCCTCCATCTATTTTTGAACCTTAAAAATAAAGGGAAGCTATTAATTTTCGAGTAAAAGCACCAACCGTGACATTCTCCTTTTTGTTTTTCCCATGCGGGTTGGCCCCATCCTCAAACTTCCAAGATATGGACTGAGCTCCCTACCTGTCCTGTCCAAATGGAATGGTAACCAGCATGGCCAAAGCTTAATCGACCTGATATGAACTTATCTGAAATTGAAATTCATTTTGTAAAAGCACTATTGCTCTGGTTGGACTAGTAAAATATGTAAGCTAACTATCTTTGCATAGTCCAACCAGATTCACGAGATCAAATACAATTGCATAAACAAAAATGTATTCCATCAGAAAATAAATGATAAATAAATGAATTCCAATATGGGAAAAGGAAGGGATCTAGTGCAGTTCTGCCATGAGTTGACTCCTCGAGTGGTGGTTTTGCTTCTGAGGGCCAGCTGTTCCTCCGATTGGCCCAGCAGCGCCCCCGCCTCCCTTATCCTCCCTCCGTCATGGTCTCCGATGTTAAAGGTCGAAGTCAAAGTCTTCTTAAAATGAAATAATCAGGATCGCGAAATTTCCATGGGAAAGAGCCTTGGTGGGGTCAGAGTGTGGAAAATTATTAGAGCCATAGAATTTTCAATGGAAAACTCCTCTTTTAATTAAAAGAAATGCTTGTCAAGTATTTTTATTGCCACAATTACGAGAAAAGGGAAGGAAAAGACGTGGTCGGGTAGAAATCAAAGTCCTCATGGAACGGCATTGCGAGGGTCGCGTATTTGGTATTCCTTTTTTTTATTGTCTTGGCCGGGTTAGTTGGGCGTTAAAAACTAATGCCATAAAATATCCGAGGAAAAGTCTTGTTGAAACGTCCTCTTGTGCGCAATATCATGCCACGTGTACAAACTCTGTGTCACGGCACTAACAACTCTATTTGACAATTGAGGAATTTGACCTTCCTATATTCTTTAATCGCAATTTTTGTTGATATTTGTAAATGAGCTAAAGAACCACAAAAGTGTATTCTTTATATTTCATTTCGTAGTAGAGAGAATTAGGGTGATTGTAACGTTGATTCGTCCATTAAAAACACAGATAAAAATTCGTAACTTGGCTATTGAAAATTAATAATTCTCTATGACAAAGCTCTTAAGCTATACATAGGATTATTATGAAACTTTCATCATGACAAAACGATAAGTTTCAATCCCGTCGAAATCTTTTCACTTCTTCACATGACTGGTTTCTTACATGACTTATGGTGCGTTTGGTCAAACTTTCATATAGCTCACGACGGCAAAAGATCCTTTTCATGTCAGACTCTTGCCCACTTCGTTGAAATAATGAGCTCCGGTTAATCAAATTTAGAGTTGAAAACATTTGTTAGGAAAGCTATATAAATTTAATGACCTGCTCAGAGAATTTAAAGGTCCAAGGGCTTTGCATGGCCCTTATAGGCAAGGCAGACTATTTCTATTGTTTTTTCTTTTTTTGGATGATCAAGGTGTGCTATTTGACAACACATCGAATTACATTATGTCAATTCCACCTTTTTCACTTTTCAAATCGCGTAAATTTCTAATGGATTTACTTCGCACATATCAGGGTGGGCTGAAAAAGTGCCCTTGGAACGTGTAAAATACCATTGATCCCTCTAGATTTGCCCCAAAGACAAAACCCTCCATCTATTTTTGAACCTTAAAAATAAAGGGAAGCTATTAATTTTCGAGTAAAAGCACCAATCGTGACATTCTCCTTTTGTTTTTCCCCATGCGGGTTGGCCCCATCCTCAAACTTCCAAAGATATGGACTGAGCTCCCTACCTGTCCTGTCGAAATTGAATGGTAACCAGCATGGCCAAAGCTTAATCGACCTGATATGAACTTATCTGAAATTGAAATTCATTTTGTAAAAGCACTATTGCTCTGGTTGGACTAGTAAAATATGTAAGCTAACTATCTTTGCATAGTCCAAACAAATTCACGAGATCAAATACAATTGCATAAACAAAAATGTATTCCATCAGAAAATAAATGATAAATAAATGAATTCCAATATGGGAAAAGGAAGGGATCTAGTGCAGTTTTGCCGTGAGTTGTCTCCTCGAGTGGTGGTTTTGCTTTTGAGGGCCAGCTGTTACTCCGATTGGCCCAGCAGCGCCCTCGCCTCCCTTATCCTCCCTCCATCATGGTCTCCGATCTAAAAAAATCGGTTTATTTTCGTTTTATTAAGCATTTTTAATCAATAATTTTTAAAATACTGATAAACTCGCAACGCACGTTATGAAAAAAATAGTCTCGCTCTTAAATATTACAGAATTTTCGCATCTAGTTACTTAATAAAAGGCTAGTCCATTTAAAATTCAATGGGGAAAATGTCAAGAATTAAAATATTGTTCTAACTTTAAAAAATATCAACAGATTTTATATAAACGCTTATATATAAACCCACGCATCAATAATCTGTATGTTGTGAAAGTTCTATCTACATCGATGAATTGTACTCACCTTCGACTACAAATATAACTTCGCACATTGATGCGAGCAGCCAATCGTACATACGTCATATGTTAGTTTAATGAAACATAAAATTAACGATGGTTCTATCCAAAATATCATTTTAAGAGACTTCGACTTCAAATATAACTATCGTCTAGCTTTATCCATGACTAGGTGTCACGCCCCAATCCTCTGAGCGTGTGCTCATCCCGACTTAGTCGATTAAATAGCGACGTCCCAGGATGCATCGCCGACCCATTCATTTTAATGCATATGCGGAAGCATATAAATAATCCCCAGACAACAACACAATGGGATAGGAAAGTACGGCCATAATTTTTGAAAACCAAAATTCACAACACACTTATGTATATATACATATAACAACCCTAGTCATATATACAGTACAAGCCGATCTATTTATAAATCCACAAAACAGGGGGGGTTTTCCAAACAACTACGGTTCCTCGTCCTCCTCGTCATCTCCCTCCATACTCCAATTGGAGCCTACTGCTGAATACACAGGAAATCCTGGATCCTCAAGGTCAGGGTCCACTGGATCTACCACTGAACCACCTGGAGGGTCTATAGTGCCCTTTCCAAAAGCAACCTCCATCACATATAGAGGTATCTCAGATTCTAGTATGGGGCCCTCTCTCTGTCCATTATGATACAGGCGATACCATGCTCTGTATTGATGGGGCACCTTTTTGGTTAGACTCGCATCAACCCAGACTATGGACTTCACCAATTCGTACTCTAATCCCTCAGGGTGCCCATGGATCGGAATGTAGTACTTATGTTCTGTGATCTTCTTTGGTTGTCCAAAATGCTCGGGAGGAGCTGCCATCTATGGACCTGAAATGTTATCCCACAATGGGGTGAGACCGCGTCTCAGCAAGTTCTACCCCCTAAGACCCGAATAGGAAGAAAATATGCCATGAGGGCTGCCTAAGCACAATCATGAGTCAGAGGACTTACCTTGGCCTCGATTCCTTCCTGCAAGTCGATATAGTTCAAATAACCATCCAATCACTCACTTCACAAATCAATTCATCCCCTCAGATCGAATCATCAATCAATCAACTCAGTCAATTCCATGTCATCGAGACAATTCCCCGGTCATCTTAAACAATACTATCTATAAAGTCCGATCATAATCAGGACTGCTCCCTCTAAGGTGATAGTAGATAGTATAGCTCACCAGAAGCTGCCTCATATACTGATATAGTATACCTAATATGCTCGCCAGAAGTTGCCTCATATACCGTTATAGTATACTAAATATGCTCGCCAGAAGCTGCCTCATATGCCATTATAGTATACTAAATATGTTCGCTAGAAGCTGCCTCATACTAATCAAATCACCTTTTTATCCTTCCCGATAAAAATAATCGTGTGTGGGTACACAGCGGCCTTAGTCAAAGATACAATTTTTTGCCACTTGAAAATCCCACAAATTTTAACAGTCCACAAATCCATTTTTGGCACTGTAAACCGACACCTGGTGATTTCCCAATTAATTACTGAATTTAAATAAAATTTGGGATAAATTCCCAAATTTACAAACAACACTCAATTTGCATAAAATAATAGTCAATTAAATAAACAGATCACACCATTGCAATCAAGAGATAAAATTCCGGTCAACGACTATCTCGGTCTAATTTCCGGAAAATAAATAAATAATTAAATAATTACAAAAAATAATTATTAAATGCCAAAAATAGCAACTTAGGCTCGTAAAGCCTAATTCAAAGCCGAGACGGGCCCGGAAAATTCCGAACCACTCTAGATAAATACTAGAGGTTGTCTAGGCTCTAATTACACTACTCTAACCACCTAACATGCAATAACGATTAATTAGATTGCTAATCTAATCTAACTATCCACCTAATCCATACTTAGTCTAAACTAATCAACCATTAAACTTCATTAACGTACTAAGCGGGGATTAGTGAGTTAAACTCACTTGGTTAATGATTCGCTCGGATCAAAACGACAGGGATGTAGAGGAACTCGACAAACTCCAAAGCGGGACCGCCAAACGGGGTTGGGAAAGCCTTGAAAATAGGTCAAACAGTGACTTGGAGACCCACTCGGTCCGGTTCTGGTCTGGGTCAAGAAAAGCTGGACCGGTGGCTGGTTGAGTGAGCAAGGACCGATGGCGGGCAGGCGAAGCTTCGGCGGAGCTCAGCGGGGCTTCACGGTGGTTGAACGGCGGCGTACGGCGGTCGACGGAGCTGGACAGGGCTTGGACAACTTGCTGGACGTGAGAGCTATGTGAGATGGTGGCCGGGAACACGCGGATTGGCGGGACGAGCAGCGAGGCCCACGGGGGCGTGCGACGGCGAACGGCGGTGGCTTCGGCTTCGGACGGGTGGTGCGGCGGCTTGGAGCTGGCCGGTTCTGTTTTTCTAGAAAATTTTGAAGCTCAAGGCTACTATGGAGGGGGGTGCTTGACGGTGGGGGAGAAGGAGGGGGCAAGGGGACCAACTTGGTCTCTTCTCATCTCTTTGGTCTCCTTGGAAGGCCCCACCACCACCCAGCTGTATCCTCTACAATTCCAGCCACCAAAAACCCTTCTAGAAGCCCTTGAAGTGGTCCACAAGTTGTGCCCATGGGGGGCATATGAATTTGGCTTGATTTTGCTTCCATTCCCATTCAATTCCTTTTGACTTAACCCAATACAGCTCTTAAAAATTCAATCGAGGTACTTACAATTAAATTGATATTTTTCCTCGCCACTTGATCCCACTTGCATCCCAAATTCGCGATAAAAAATGGTCCTCTGATTTTTCCGGTCGAAAACGACCTTATCTCAACTTTTTCCGCCAAAAACTCGATTTGAAGAAAAATCTTCGGAGACTGGGTCGATGTTCCTAAAATGACTCGTGACCTGACAGAACTTTCAATTTCTGAAATTGGATTCAATTTCGCGGTTAATTTCGATCTAGCGCGATTTTAGCGTGACCTAGGCTACTGGGTAGCTTTCAGAAATTTTTAGTGCAAATGACCCGTGGTTGATTTTCTTCCAGCCACAATGAACTTCTTCGACACATTGGCTACTCTCGGTTGTCGTGAAAATCTTGAGGTTTCAAATACAGACACAGGGTACCAAAATGATAGAAAAATCAGTCTAGTGCTGGTCGATGAGAATTTTGTAATTTAATGGAATCACCCACGTTTAGCCACACATCTCTATCGAACCGACCTATCTCTGATCTCTAATTGACTTTTAACTGTGCCATAATGATCTCTGCAGATGAGCACGGTCGAGTAGCCGATTCCTGGTCGAATTCCCAAGTCTATTGCATTAAAATCTCTTAGTGACTTCCTCAGATAGTCTAGTTATATCAGGAGTGATCAACTTTGAGAATAGCACTATAGGCACGTCGATGAAAGGCCCGATTAATTTAATTGAAAGTAGAACTGAAAATTTAGGATGTCACAATTCTTCCCCTCTTATAAAAATTTCATCGTCGAAATTTAAACCATTACAATACTTAAGCAAAAAGGTGGGGGTACAATTTTCTCATCGACTCTTCGCTCTCCCAGGTTGCTCCTTCAGTGCCATGGTGTTGCTAGACTACTTTGACCAACGTAATGGTCTTTGTACGCAGAACTTGCTCTTTTCGATCCACAACCTGAACTGGGCTTTCAACGTACGACACTCGGTCGTCTACATCCAATTCCTCGAAATTAAGCACGTGGGTCGGGTCAGGCTCATACTTCCTCAACATCGACACGTGAAAGACGTCGTGCACTTACGCCAGTCTCGGCGGCAATGCAAGACGATATGCTAGGGTCCCAATTCTCTCAAGAATTTCAAACGGACCTACGTACCTTGGACTCAGTTTTCCTTTCTTGCCAAAGCGTGAAGTTCCCCTCATTGGTGACACTTTCAGAAAAATGTGATCACCAACTTGGAATTCCAAAGGTCTCCGGCGCTTATCTGCGTAACTATTCTGTCTGCTTTGAGCGGTCTTTAGTCTGCCTCTGATAACTGCAACTGCAACCACTGACTGCTGAACCAACTTTGGGCCTGTAATCTTTCTTTCCCCAACTTCATCCCAACAAACTGGTGTTCTGCACGCTTTGCCATACAACACTTCAAAAGGAGCCATCTGAATGCTCTGCTGATAACTGTTATTGTAGGCGAATTCCACCAGATAAAGCTATTCTTCCCAATTTCCCTTGAAATCTGGCACGCAAGCTCGTAGCATGTCCTCGAGGGTTTGAATTGTCCTCTCAGACTGGCCATCCGTCTGAGGATGATATGCCGTACTGTTATGTAGCTTTATACCTAAAGCAGCTTTTCCAAAATGCAGTTGTAAACCTCGGGTTTTGGTCTGAGGTGATTGTCACCAGCACTCTATGCATACGAATTATCTGACGCACGTACAACTCTATGTGCCTATCCAAACTGAGGTCCTTTCGTACTGCACTGAAGTGAGTCGACTTTGTCAGTCTGTCGACCACTACCCAAATGGAATCATTACCTCTCTGACTCCTCGGTAGGCTGGTCATGAAATCCATCATGATATGCTCCCATTTCCACTCTAGGATCTCGAGAGGTTGTAGAAGTCCTCCCGACTTACAATGTTGAGCTTTGACTTGCTGACACGTCAAACACTTGGCGACATGCTTGGTGATGTTCGCCTTCATACCAGACCACCAATAGTCTGATACATCTTGGTACTGCCAGGATGAATGATGTAACTGCTACGATGTGTTTCTGACAATATATCCTCTCTAAGCTCTACATCGTCAGGTACGACCAATCGTCCTCGGAACTTCAGTGTTCCATCATCGGAAATCTAAAAGTCAGCATTTCTCTTGTCGGTATCCTCTTGTAAAATTTTCTGAACATCTGGTCTGTCAGTTGGAGTAATTTGATTCTAATCTGGACATCCGGCTCAATTCTGAGGGTGGTCATAGGATTCGAAAGGTGGCCTACCTCAAATTTGAACACCGAATCTCGAGCTCTCCCGATTAAATTCCACTCCTTAAGTACCATCTGCGCTACAAAAGACTTTCGACTCAAAGCGTTGGCGACCTTATTCGCCTTCCCGGGGTGATATAGGATATCAGAATCGTAGTCTTTTAGAAGTTCCATCCAGTGACGCTGTCTCATATTCAACTCCTTCTGAGAGAATAGGTATTTGAGACTTTGATGATCAGTGAAGATCTGGAATCTTTCTCTGCACAAATAATGCCTCCAAATCTTCAGAGCAAAAATAATTGCCGCGAGTTAAGTCATGCATCGGGTAGTTCTGCTCATGAGGTCTCAACTGACAGGAGGCATACGCAACAACTTTACCATGTTGCATCAACACGCAACCCAGTCCTCTAAACGACACATCACTGTAGATCTCGTATCCTCTAGGACCAGATGGGATGGTCAGCACAGGTGCGGTAGTCAGCTTCTACTTCAGTTCTTGGAAACTACGCTCGCACTTGTCTGTCAACACAAACTTCTTTTCTTTCTTCAAGAGTCTAGTCAACAGTGATGCTAATGCTGAAAATCCTTCCACAAACCATTTGTAATACCCTGCTAGACCCAGAAAACTTTTGATCTCTACCACGGTAGTCGGTCTTGGCCAGCTGATCACTGCTTCAATCTTGGACGGGTCCACAGAGATTCCTTCGCCTGAAATCACGTGACCTAAGAAAGCAACACGAGTTAACCAAAACTCGCACTTGCTGAACTTGGCGTACAAATGATGAACACTCAGAGTCTGTAGTACCAATCTCAGATGACTCTCATGCTACTCATCACTCCTCGAATACACCAGAATATCATCGATGAACACGATCACGAACTGATCTAGATACTCTTTGAACACTCGATTCATCAAATCCATAAATGCAGCTGGAGCATTCGTCAACCCGAACGGCATCACAGTGAACTCATAGTGACCGTATCGAGTACGAAATGCTGACTTCGGTATGTCCTCCTTCTTGACCCTCAGCTGATGATATCTTGTCCTCAAGTTGATTTTTGAAAATATTGACGCTCCTTGTAACTGATCAAATAAGTCGTTGATCCTCGAGAGTAGATACTTGTTTTTGATCGTCACCTGATTGAGTTGACGATAGTCGATGCACAAGCGCAACGAACCATCCTTCTTTTTCACGAACAAAACTGGTGTTTCCCAAGGTGATGCACTGGGACGTGTCAATCCCTTGTCCAGCAATTCCTGCATCTGCACCTTCAGTTCTTTCAACTCAGATAACGCCATCCGGTAAGGAGCCTCAGAGATTGGCTCTGTCCCAGGTGCTAGTTCGATCACGAACTCAATCTCTCTCTCTGGCGGTAACCTTGGCAATTCCTTCGGGAATACATCTGGAAATTCTTGTACCACTACGATATCTTCAATTTTCAACTCCTTAACTGTCATATCCACGACAGTTGCCAGGTAACCCTGACAACCCCCGTCTAACAA
The DNA here is from genome assembly GCA_014182565.1 of Eucalyptus marginata. NCBI lineage: Eukaryota > Viridiplantae > Streptophyta > Magnoliopsida > Myrtales > Myrtaceae > Eucalyptus > Eucalyptus marginata. The sequence goes on along the minus strand of CM024595.1, from coordinate 144,978 downwards.
ACGGGTTGCCTCAAGCAACGAGATCAAGGTAACCGAGGGTCCTCCTCGATTCCCAACAAATTCAAAACTCTCACCCTCTAACGGGTCAAATTGAATCGCTTTGCGATAGTAGTCCATTTTAGCTCGTTGCTTGGTGAGCCAGTCCCTGCCAATTATTAAATCGAATTCATACATGGCTAGGACTAATAAGTCTATTTTCCCCTCTCGCTCACCAATCGCTAACTCGCACCTAGAACAACCCAACGTGGCTAACACCTTATCCTTCAACGGTGTAGATATGCTAACCACGGACTCCAATAATACAGGACTTAATCCTATCAGCTTAACATATTGCTCAGCAATAAAAGAATGAGTTGCTCCTGGGTCGAATAAAGCGTAAGCAGTATGGTCGTTCAGCGAAACCATACCTGTAATAACATCAAGCGCGTCCTCAGTTTAACCTTTAGTGAGTGCATACACCGACCCTTGAACTGGGGGCTTGAGCTGTCCTCCTTGCGGTGCGTTCTAAGGCGCGTACCCTCTAATCTGTGCCAATGGTGGCGGCGGCAATAACTGCGGTTGTCCCCTTCATCGCCTAGGACAATCTCTGGTTATGTGACCCTGTTGGCCACACTCATAACAAGCACCCGTCCTTTGAGGGCATGGGGCTGTACTGTGTCGCTTTCCACAGGAGCGACACAGGCCATTCTGACTTGGCCCTGATTTTCCAATTCCACCCTTCCTATTGGGTGGAACTTGAAACATTCCTCCAGTCATGGGCCTCTTCCCATGTCAGATCCCTTCTCTGTGCGAACTAAACTCGATCCAGACGAGGCTGCTTGTTCGTTCAGACTTCTCTCTAACAGCTGGGCTCGACGGTAAACTTCTCAATAGTCCTTCAAATCCAGCAGCACTAACAGTTGTTTCAGTTCTAGTTGAAGGCCAACCCTGAACCTTCGAGCTTTTTCTTCTGGATCCTCGATTAACCTTGGAGCATATTGAGAAAGCTTTGCGAATTTGACCTCGTACTGGTCAACGGTCATCAATCCTTGACGGAGGCGTTGAAATTCCTCCATCTTATGCTCTCGGGCGCTCCTCGAGAAGTACTGATCATTGAACGCTCTGAGGAAAACGTCCCATAGCGGACTACTCCTCTTGGGAACACAGCATCTCTGGCGGCTCTCCACCAGGTATTGGTGTTACCTTGCAGTTGATACACTGTCAGGACCACTTTTTCTTCTTCATTGCACCTCAGAAGTGCAAAAGCCTTGTCTAACTCCTGAACCCAAAGAGATGCAGCCGCTGGATCTCCGATACCAGTGAACCTCGGCAGTTTCAGCTTCAAAAATTATTCCACCAACTTGTGGATCGGCCTCTCTCTATCTACTACTATGTTCCCAGCTAGAACTTTGGCAGGTGCGGCGACAGGTGCGACGGCGACTACGGCAACAACAGCAGCATTGGCAGCGGCAGTAGCGGCGGCTGCAGTGGTGGCGGTGAAGGCGGCAACTTGATTCTAGGCCTATTGCCCCATCATCTCTCCCATTGCATCCAGAGCCTGTGTGATCCCGACTGTTTCCGGATCACCAGGGGTTGCTACCCCAGCACCAAAGGGAGGTGGTGCTACGCCACTAGCGCTAGCTTGAGCTGGCGCTTTATCTCGGCCTCCTCGGGTACCGACCCTTGTCGGCGTCCTACCACGAGTTGTCGATCTGACGGTTCTCTTACTAGGAGTCCTTTGCTCCTAATCGCTCATCTTGAAGGTTTTTTACAAAAACTTGCTTCCAATTCCACACCGAATTAGAAGCTGAACGAACCACACAAGCAATCAATTCTACCAATCAGTTATCACAGACATACACCAACATGAAATAAAGGTCTTTCCTACTAACTATCCCATGGACCATCGCACCTTATCACTCCAATCACCTAAACTTCACTCTAAAACCATTAAATGGGGATGTCACGCCCCGATCCTTCGAGCGCGTGCTCATCCCGGCTTGGTCGATTAAATAGCGACGTCCCAGGACGCATCGCCAACCCATTCGTTTTAATGCACATGCGGAAGCATATAAATAATCCCTAGACAACAACACAATGGGATAGGAAAGTACGGCCATAATTTTTGAAAACCAAAATTCACAACACACTTATGTATATATACATATAACAACCCTAGTCATATATACAGTACAAGCCGATCTATTTATAAATCCACAAAACAAGGGGGTTTTCCAAACAACTACGGTTCCTCGTCCTCCTCGTCATCTCCCTCCACACTCCAACTGGAGCCTACTGCTAAATGCACAGGAGATCCTGGATCTTCAAGGTTAGGGTCCACCAAATCTACCACCGAACCACTTGGAGGGTTTGCAGTGCCCTTTCGAAAAGCAACCTCCATCACATACAGAGGTATCTCAGATTCTAGTATGGGGCCCTCTCTCTGTCCATTACGATACAGGCGATACCATGCTCTGTATTGATGGGGCACCTTTTTGGTTAGACTCGCATCAACCTAGACTATGGACTTCACCAGTTTGTACTCTAATCCCTCAGGGTGCCCTTGGATCAGAATGTAGTACTTCTGTTCTGTGATCTTCTTCGGTTGTCTAAAATGCTTAGGAGGAGCCGCCATTTATGGACCTGAAATGTTATCCTACAACGGGGTGAGACGACGTCTCAACAATTTCTACCCCCTAAGACCCGACTAGGAAGAAAATACGCTCTGAGGGCTGCCTAAGCACAATCATGAGTTAGAGGACTTACCTTCGCCTCGATTCCTTCCTACAAGTCGATACAGTTCAAATAACAATCCAATCACTCACTTCACAAATCAATTCAACCCCTCAGATCGAATCATCGATCAATCGACTCAGTCGATTCCATGTAATCGAGACCATTCCCCGGTCATCTCAAACAATACTATCTATCAAGTCCGATCATAATCGGGATTGCTCCCTCTAAGCTGATAGTAGATAGTATAGCTCACCAGAAGCTGCCTCATATACTTATATAGTATACTAAATATGCTCGCCAGAAGCTGCCTCATATACCGTTATAGTATACTAAATATGCTCGCTAGAAGCTGCCTCATATACCGTTATAGTATACTAAATATGCTCGCCAGAAGTTGCCTCATATACCATTATAGTATACTAATCGAATCACCCTTTTTATCCTTCCTAATAAAAATAATCATGTGTGGGTACACGATCAGCCTTAGCCAAAAATACAATTTTCTGCCACTTGAAAATCCCACAAATTTTAATAGTCCACAAATCCATTTTTGGCACTGTAAATTGATGCCGGGTGATTTCCTAATTAATTATTGAATGGATAAATTCCCAAATTTATAAACAACACTCAATTTACATAAAATAACAGTCAATTAAATAAACAGATCACACCATTGCAATTAGCATAAAATTCCAATCACCGGTTACCCCGGTCTAATTTTCGGAAAATAAATAATTAATTAAATAATTATGAAAAAAATTATTAAATGCCAAAAATAGCAACTTAGGCTCGTAAAGCCTAATTCAAAGATGAGACGGCCCGGAAAATTTTCGAAGCACTCTAGATAAATACTAGAGGTTGTCTAGGCTCTAATTATACTACTCTAACCACCTAACATGCAATAACGATTAATTAGATTGCTAATCTAATCTAACTATCCACCTAATCCATACTTAGTCTAAACTAATCAACCATTAAACGTCATTAACTTACTAAGCAGGGATTAGTGAGTGAAACTCACTTGTTTAATGATCCGCTCGGATCAAAATGATGGGGACGCGGAGGAGCTCGACCAACTCTAAAGCGGGACCGCCAAACGGGGTCGGGAAAGCCTTGAAAACGGGCCAAACAGCAACTTGGAGACCCACTCGGTCCGGTTTCGATTTAGGTTGAGAAAAGCTGGACCGGTGGCTAGCTGAGCGAGTAATGACTAGCGGCGGGCAGGTGGAGCTCCGGCGGAGCTCAACGGGGCTTCACGGCGGTTGAACGGCGGCGTATGGTGGTTGACGGAGCTGGACAGGGCTTGGACGACCTGCTGGACGTGAGAGCTGCATGAGATGGTGGCCAGGAACGCGTGGACTAGCGGGACGAGCAGCGAGGCCCGTGGGGGCATGCGATGGTGAACGATGGTGGCTTTGGCTTCGGATGGGTGGCGCGGTGGCTTGGAGCTAGCTGGTTTTGTTTTTCTGGAAAATTTTGAAGCTCAAGGCTACTATGGAGGGGGTGCTCGACGGTGGGGAGAACGAGGGGGCAAGGGGACCAACTTGGTCTCTTCTCATCTCTTTGGTCTACTTGAAGGCCCCACTACCACCTGGTTGTATCCTCTGCAATTCTGCCACCAAAAACCCTTCTAGAAGCCCTTGAAGTGGTCCACAAGTTGTCTTTGTTGACACCTAAATTTTTGCTCAAAATCATTTCCAAAAAAATGGGAACTTGTTTTTCCACAAAAATATTTCATGTCAAATTCTTGCATATAGATTATCTAGGTGTTTAGTATAGTTTTTTTTTAAATGGAATATGTTTTTCCTTAAAAAAAATTAATTAAAAAAATTAAATATATAAAAAAAGATAAAAAAAAAAAAAAAGGTTGGGGCCAATGATCTAAATGTGACTAGCCAAGCCCGGGAGGTCAGATTGGAATTAAAATGGCAAATTGGGGCCAAAATGCAATTTCCAAAAGTTGAGGGACCAATTCGCAAATTTTCCAAAATTTTGCCCGAATCCTTAAATCATCATCTTGGTCACCAATTAAGTTGAAATTGAACTTAGGCCAACTCGAATCAATCAAATCGGGCCAAAAAGACCAAGTTTGTATTGAATTGGGTATTTTCGGATAAGAAAATGGCCAACTTTGAGGGACTTTCTTGCAAAATTGGGTGGGCCAAATTGCGAAATCTGGTCGAGATCTTAAACTACTATGCATAAGCTTGCTAATTGATAAAAAAAATCGCAGCCAAATTGATGGATTAAAGCACTCAAACGAGCTACCAAAACCCAGCCCACGGTTTAGCCTCAATTCGGAGTTACTGAGTAAGCAACTTGGTGGCCCCACCATATCCCACTCAGCCGCCCATCCAGCCTGATCTTTGCACGTGATTGAAGACCATAATGAGTAGTGCCAGTGGACGGAAATCGGTCAGGGATAAGCTGCTGAATGCATGGGAAAGTCGCAGCAAAATCCGCACACTCAACAGCTGCAGAAGTGGAAAAATTGACTAAGTCAGAGAGTGGGTGAAGGAGCCCTGTTGACAGGCTTGGTAGGTGGACAAAAGACCGACCAAAAATCCTCTAATTCATTGGAGAAGATCATGGAAGCAAGCTCTTTCAAGGCACAAGAGAGAGAAGACGAGAGAGAGAGGAGAGAGCTCACGGTCGTCCCCCAAAGAGGCCCTCAGAAGCAGCTCCAGAAAAGCAAACCCAGAAATTCCAGACGGACCTTGAGAGAGAAAAGTGCAATTTTCACAAACTTGCAGCCCAAATTAGCCAAAACCTTCAACTAAAGAGTGAAACTTCACTCAAATATCTTTCAAACCATAGATCGCAAGTCCCAAATGGAGATCGGGAAGGCCTCCTAAAGCCCCCCGAAAAACTACCCTCCTGGCGGGCCAAAGAAAGTCTGAATTTTTCTAAGTGTTGAGCCTGGTTAGTCACGAGTGAGAGAAAGCGAGTGTTTTTGAGAAAATTGAGAGACAAATGAGGAAAGCCATGACCTACAAGCCAAACTAGAATACATATAGTTTGGGTTTGTTTTAATTTGGCCAACAAAAGAGGTTCTGAAGCTTGATTTTGGAGGTTAATGAAAACCTTCGTTATCAGTTCTTTCTTTGCAGATTTTGTTTTCCAGTTGAAGAAGCCAACTTCCACGGGCCCCGAGGATAATTTCTTGGTTTCTTAAGCGAAGAACCACTTGAAAGGGAAACTAAGAAGCAAGGTAAGCATCCTAGATGTATTTGCTTTCGAGTTTGAGTACGTTTTGATCATGAAGATCAAGAGGAAAACCAGTCCGGAAAACTGATTTCTGAGGCTGAAATTTTTCTAAGTGTTTGAAATCTCTTCAAGAATTTTGCAAGTGTGCTTCTTGGAGAGGTCGTTTTGATGTCTTTCGATGGGCCATTCTCTATGATTTTTGTTGCATTTGAAAGCTCATGTTACCTACTTTCACTCGGATTAAGTAGTGTTTCCCTTAGATCTTGCATGTGATAAGTGTCGGGGCTTGAACATGCGCATGCAACCTGTTTGCTTGACTTGGGTTCAAACCCAGATTTGCAAAAATCAGCTCAAACCCGTGTATTTGAGGACGATTTTAATTGGGTTCTTGTGTGTTGTAGGCTATGATTTCTATCTAATATTGCTCCTTGCATGTGGTAGTATAATCTTGATGCTTTAGTTCCACATAATATTGCTCATGGGTGAAGATTGAAGGCCGCAAACATGGCCCGCGAAGCTGTTTTGGGGTGATTTAATGCACGCCAAGTGTTCGATGAAATGCGCAAACCAAGTTTCGATCTTGAAACGGTCGATTTGAGCTCGGTTATTGTGATATTCATGTGCTGTGTTACTCCATGTTAGCATAGATCGGTTTAAGGAATTATTATTAATATTTTTTAAAAATAATAAAAAAAAAAAAGAAAAATATGAAAATTTCAAAAATATCAAAAAAAATGTTGGATGTTATCAAATTAAGCCAAAAATGACATCTAGAAGATTTTCCTAATTTTATAAAGTCATTTTTCCTAATTAAATGATATTTTGGTATTTTAGAACCATTTTTGTAAACAATCTATTATGCGTAGATTAAAATTAATTAGAGTAATTGCATACATCTAGAGTAATTCCATGCATATTTAAATTCTCATTTTTGCTCATGGGGGTCCTGTCCCGGGGCGTGATAACAAGGCCATGTAATATTATTCGCCCGACTTGTATCCGGTCTTTCTTTTTCGCATTACTTTCAAGTCCTTTCAATTTCTTGGATGTTTACTTATGCATCGCTTTTCATTAATTTGAGTGTAAATTTCTTTTCTAGATTATGTTAGGATTAGTCTAGATATTAAAAAAAAACCTACAAAAACATTTGCATGGACGCTTAGCGGTTTTGTAACGATTATAATTGGTAATCAAGATTGTGTGGTCATTTAGATGAACAACCTTTCAAGTTAGTGGTACCGTAAGGGCGCTAATAGAAACATTAGCATAAACAAGTCCCCGTTCCTAGAAATCTCTGGTTGCGTAGGAATCGAGACAACACTCCCGCGTCTTGATTGGTTTCTAGCCGACCCCAATAGGCTAGTGGCGACTCCTAGAAGTACATAGGTTGTTAAGAATTAAAATTCAAAATCCAATGTCGCGCGAGGTATGGGCTTGGGAGAGCCCGCGCCTAATTTAGGACCGTTGGTCTGCCTCTTTAGGCAAATACCCCTAAACTTTCTTTCTTTTCCCTCGAACGGGAAAAAGATGTCGTGACAGCTTGGCGACTCCGCTGGGGACTTGGTTGCAAATCTTAGAGGACTTAGACCGTAATAACTTGGTTGATTGTTCGCTAACATGGTCTTCATTTGATAGCGCGTGTCAAAGTCGCGTGGAAAACAAGGTTAGTCCGCTAACAATGTGTTAAATGTTTTTGTAGGTTTGGAGTAATAAGGGATGGAGTGTTTGTTAACCCATTCCTTTTGCAGGGAGGCGTAGGAATGTATGTCTATATGGATGAAATTGAAGTGTTGTTTGGATATCAATTGTTGTGCATGCCTTCATACTTGCACTACACATTTACACACACAACCCGCGATCTAAAACCCCGATCGCACCCGGGAAGCCCATAGGAGGTGCCAAAAGATGGAACCCGTGCGGGAATGACCCATGGTTATCCACTTTTGGTCCCGCTCATTATGATTAATGATAAAGAGAACGTCCGACGTAAGTGCGGGTGGGGAAAACTCTTTTGATCTAATCAAAATGGGGACTTTAAGCCTTTAGAATTCCACCTTTATGCGTCAAACCTCACAAGTTTACATCCGCATGTCTATGTGATTGAAAAAAAAAAAAAGTCTCTTCACCCACTGTAAGTACAATTTCTCCATCTACTTGCTCACTTCGGATTAAAATTTTCATTTTTTGAGATTCACGGAAATCAATGGAATGCCCTTGAAAAGATAGGCTTGGCACTCACTCTTGATAAACAAACATTTCAAATGCATCTGATCTGGCCTAGATTAGAACATATGTTTTTGTTTAAATTTTCAATTATGAACTCAAAGTCACATTTCGTATAGAAATTCTTCCAAGTCAAGATTACATTTTGGGGCATAGAATTAAAATCAAATTTTCAAGAAAATTTTTGGTCGCATTTTGAAATTCAAATCACATTTTGTGTATTGACTTCTCAAAATAAAAATCACCTCACCTTTGCATGAGTGAAATCACAAATTAATCTTTCAAAATCAATGCCCCATTTGTGTATGAAAGTTTTGGAACAGAGTGGGCATTCAATTGATAGCTGTGTATCGATCTTTTAATGAAATCTCCTCTTACTAATAAAATCTTGACTAAATACCAAAAATTCTCGTAAGTGGATACTACGAAGAAGGTATCGTCGCCTTGATTTCATTGTAAGAGGCGGCTTTATTGAAAGATCAATTTTTCATTCATGTACGACATTATTTTCCTTTCGCAGGTCATGCGTGACAACCATTCCTTGAACTCCTCTTGCTTGACCATGCCAAAAGTGGACTTTAAAGCTAGGATGAGAATTGTGCTTATTACGCTCCTCTATGAAAGAGCTTCTTGCACTTTGTCCTCGTCATTATTCCTATTAGGAACCATGTTTTGCGTTTTGGGTTTTGATTGTGGACCCAATCGAATGCTTTTGTAAATCATACAACTCACATTTTTTAATAATGAAGTTAGAGTTCGTAAAAATCATATCCTTTAAAACACTTGAAGTGTTTTAAACGGACCATTTGGGCTTTTTATGCCTTAGCTTCAACATGTTTGAAAAAGAGTTTCAAGAACTTGCAAAATATTTTATCTCTTCACTTAATCGCTTTTGTAGGTTGATCCACAGGATGATGCTTCGAAGGGGTAAGGTTGTAATCGTTCCAATAGGGATTTCTTATGCAACCACTAACTCGACCATCCATTTTTGTCAAACAGGTAAAATGATGGTTTTGTTCAAGATTGACATTTACTTCCTTTGGAAAGACAAAAGCGCGGGCCTGTCCCTTATAGACATATGAATTCAAACATTGCGATTAAGTGTGAAAAGAACCGTCAAAGCCTCGAAGATCACAAATCTACCAGCCTAACGGCAATCTTTATTGCTTCGAAAGTGGCTTCCACAGAAGTTCCACATCCTAGACGACCTTATATTAATTTGACATTCTTTGTGGAAAAATAAATCTATAGACATTCTTTGCCATCAAACTATTTCATCGATTGCAAACAAGAAGCAATTGCAATTCCTACACTGCCAATGGTGTCTTGGCATCCAATCCTATATGGAGATAATTATTGGTGGTCTGCAAGACAACACTTCAAGATGTAGATGTACACAAACAAGAATCGGTCATCAAATGTTGCCTTCAAATAAAAGGTGGTAATCGTTTCAAGTTAACTTCGATTTATTTTAGGAATGACTTGTCCTTGTACTTTGTGCAGATTTTAGTGAGGCAAATTACTAGCAAGCAACAAGATTACATGGGGAGGACAACTGGTCCCGAGAATCACACGATCTCTAAAAGAAAAGGGTGTGTTCGTTCCAAAAGTCAAAACAACTCATTCGTAAACTGACATAGCCACCCATGCTTACAGATTGTGAAGTGGGAAATGCATTGATGCAACAAAAATGGCGAAAAATCACCTAGCCTAAAAGGGGTATGCAGGAAATTGAGTAAAGCATGAAAGGTTCAAATGAAACAGAGATTCATCAATCCAACATGATGGAGCTGCATATGGACAAGTTATCTAACCTAGTGTGGCATGCATTTGACCATAAGGACAATGTCTTGCCTTCTTCCACAAAGCTACAATGAGATGCTGAATTGCCCGATTTTGAAAAAGGGTGTACTTCGTTCCTAAACTTAATGTACCTAAGAGTAGAAATAATACATTGTTCCCACATGTGTAGGGAATTTTAATTGGGGCAGTTGGCAACAAAATGGATCGGGGGCACGCAATGCCTAAGTCATCCGACTTCTAAAAAGGGAAAGATTCAAATGGAATAAACATTTGCCAAGTGAATTGCTGTCAATCACAAGAGCAAATCCCTCTCCATAGCCAAGAAAACGGGATGGAACACAGTCATCAGATATGCCGTAAAAGGGAGTATACCGTTCCTAAAATGAATCATATCGAATATGAAAATAACATATTACGTCTCTTTTTCCTTGCAGTTGATAAACGGGGCAAGTCACTCAAAGTAGAGTAACTCTCACCTGTGAAGCAAGATGAAACAAAGTCAATTGATTCAGCACAAAAGGGGAGTATCGTCCCTAAATTAGTCCAATTCAATTTTGGAATATAAGTAACATGCCCCATCTCTTGTAGGAAAAGGTGCACATTGACCACTGGAGCAACACCTTATACCGAGAAGGCATGTTAAGGCCCAACCATCCATTTTGATGGAATAAATGGAGTAAAACATCCAAGGAGCAATGCCCTCACATGTAGAAACAATGAGTACCCCTCTCCTTTCATCTTTGACGTCCATTCTAAATAAATTCGATAACATCTTTGATAGCAAGATCTTCAAGGAAATGTTAACACCTGAGGAGCAAAGGCGCATGAAGAGGAAACACAAGACATTGAAAGTTAGATGAAGCGTCGGTATTCAAGGAACAAACTCGAGAAATTGATTGAAGCATAATCTATATGGACCAAGCAAGCATATGGGTAACACATGTCAAATTCACCTAACTTGGTGGAGTTCAGAGCCAATTCAATTAAATAAAAAAGGAAGCGCCCCATGGACACTACCGGTGCTTCGGCCTGTGGTATAGGGAATGAATGAACGGGTCCGAGAGGTCCGAGGTTCGATCTCGAAACGGCAACAAGGTTGCCATGTAAAAAAAAAAAAAAAAAATAAATAAATAAATAAACTAAAAAACTTTTTGCATCTCTTACTTTTGCAAAATGAGGAAAATGCTTGAACTAATGAGACCAAAGACACGAGAATCTCTTCAAGTCTTAAAACAATAGGTTCATGCTGTTGTTTGCCGCCAAATGGTGAAACCCGACCAAGGGTAATGTTGTATCGTCTCCGGTTTACGATCCCCGAGGATTCATGTACTAACACATTCCATTTTGTTCTTGGCGGGGTCGCCCTAACTACTAAGGCACGGGTAAGTACCCTTCTTCTCAAAATCAAATGGAAAATAAATGGAGAATTTCCATCGCAAAAAAAAAAAAAAAAAAAAAAAAAAAAAAAAAAAAAAAAAAGAGGAACATTTAGTGTTTTTCTAGAAATAAGCAAAAAAAAAAAAAATGAAAATTGAAAAAACAAATTTTCCACAAAGTTTGCAAAAATCTTCTTTACCTTTAAATTGTCCATCCACTCAACGGATCACTCATTTTGAATCAAAATTCCTTATGGAGATTAATCCACTCAGATAATCTCAACAAAAATGAAAGGCGATGTTGCTTATGCCAAGCGAGAGACACTTTGGATGAGGAAAGGCAACCCATTTCCAAACATGTCCTTTCAGCACTCTGGGATTCGAGCAAAAAAGAAAACCCGTGTCGTTTAAGGTCAATGAATTCATTCGCAAGCGGTACATAGATCAAGATGATAAGAGGCATTTCTTTCCTCTATCATACACACTACAGGTGACAATAGTTAGCCCATTTGAGCCTTTTAATGTGAAGAATTTTCTACAAAATACCCCTGTCAAGAACCACCCCACGATGGGGCAATTACGAAGGTTTGGGTTGACATTATTTGGAGAGGAAAGATGAGAAAGGTTTCTTTGCTCTCACTTGCATAAATCTTTTTGCGGTAACTTCAGGTGAATTCTTATGGAAGCTCGAAGCATCCCAAGATGAAGAAGAGCATTCTTTTCTCTACCCAAACACCTATACCCATTGCTTAAACCATATTGAGCCTGATTATTCATTTCTAAAACCTGAGTGGTGATTATCTCCCCACATTGGGGGCGGGGCACATGATTTACCAATGCAATTGGTGTTTTTTATGAGAATATGAAAAGCATCTCGAAAGTCCTAAGAGCTCAAAAAGTTCAAAGGAGCAAAAGTCAAGTGAAAATTAAGGGGCATGAAAAAAAAGCGGTGTGCCTGGTAAAAGCAAGGCCAATGCCCGAAAAAAAAAAAAAAGGAGAGAGAGTGGAAGAAAAACAATTGCATCAAGAGGAATATCTCTGTGAAAACAAAAATGGCAAAAAAAAAAAAAAAAAAAAAATGCCTGCATTGAAAAGAAAATCATTGCAAATGCAAAAGCCATTATGTTAAGATGATTAGTCAAAGGACTTTCGAGAAAATTTGAATTTTAAAAGTCAGGGGATGATATGGTAATGATGCCATGATAATCACCAACTCTCAAATCCCTCTTCGAAAAAGTGCTAAGCCTTTTGAGCCTTTCACCGAACCAACATTACAACCCATTCCCAAAGTCTCTTGATTGGGATGATTCAAAGTCGAAATAAGGACTTCCCAAAGAAGATGCCGCTCGAAGAAGTGAGAGTAAGGTTGTCTTATCTCATCTTAAGGTTTCTTGACTTGTAAACCTGGCGAAGATGTTGATCAGTGATTAATTCATTTCATAGCCAATGATGCTTATCCATTGCTAAAACCATGACCAAACACACTACGGTCCTTCTAAAAGACCTCTTAGATTGGTCAATGTGTACTTATGCGAATGATTCAAAGCCTTGCACATTGGAAGAGTGAGATTGAGTGATCAGTTTATTTCCCACATGAATAGATGGGATCAAATAGCCATTTTCTTGAGAATATGCTAGAAGCCCTTTCTGACTAGGGGTCCTTGCTTGGCATACTTAACAAACATTTCTCATAAGTCGAGGTCATTTCGACAAGGACTTTTCTCCCAAGGGAATTTGACGATTAATGATATCATCCGAGTGTGATGATAGTTTTGTGAGTCTGTCAAGTGGTCGGGATTAGTTTGATTTGTTTATGCAATCATTGCCTTCTCATTACCGATACACTTTTGATATTGTTTCTGATGACATGTGCTGAAATCGATCTCATCTAGCATGCTTTCGCTACTAGAATACTTGTTATAATGAATTCTATTTGATGTGCAGTACCCATTTCAGAATATTCTCGAATGACAGGTTCCTCCAAGTAAACCATACATTTTCAAGGTTCTTGGTTATCCTTAAACCTTGCAATTTCAAAGGGTTCATGGGTTATCCTTAAACCATGCATTTTCAAAAGGTTCTTGGTTATCCTTAAATCTTGCAATTTCAAAGGGTTCATGGGTTAGCCTTAAACCATGCATTTTCAAAAAGGTTCTTGGTTATCCTTAAACCTTGCAATTTCAAAAGGTTCATGGGTTAGCCTTAAACCATGCATTTTCAAAAAGTTCTTGGTTATCCTTAAACCATGTAATTCCAAAGGGTTCATGGGTCAGCCTTAAACCATGTATTTTCAAGAGGTTCATGGTCATCCTCAAACCATACACTTTACGGTTAGTGGGAGCGCCTTAAACCACACGGTTAGTGGGACTTCCTTAAACCACAGGTTCGTGGAACGCCTTAAACCATAAGGTTAGTGGGGCGCCTTAAACCACACGGTTAGTGGGACCGCCTTAAACCACAAGGTTCGTGGGACTGCCTTAAACCACAAGGTTCGTGGGACGCCTTAAACCACAAGGTTAGTGGGACGCCTTAAACCACAAGGTTAGTGGGATTTGCCTTAAACCACACGGTTAGTGGGACGCCATAAACCACACGGTTAGTGGGACGCCTTAAACCACAAGGTTAGTGGGACGCCTTAAACCACACGGTTAGTGGGACCGCCTTAAACCACAAGGTTCGTGGGGCGCCTTAAACCACACGGTTAGTGGGAGGCGCCTTAAACCACAAGGTTCGTGGGGCGCCTTAAACCACACGGTTACTGGAACTCCCTTAAACCACAAGGTTAGTGGGACTGCCTTAAACCACACGGTTCGTGGGACTGCCTTAAACCACAAGGTTCGTGGGACTGCCTTAAACCACAAGGTTTGTGGGTATATCCTTAAACCACACTTTTCAAATTGTTCACAGATACATCTTTAGATCATGCTCTTTACATTAAGCTCACTTGCATTTTCATTTTGCTATTGTAAAAAACAAAAAAACAAAACAAAAAAAAAACAAAAAGACAAAAAAAACAAGAATTAGGTGTCGCCTTATCTTTGAAAGAAATCTCTTTGAGCTTCCTTCCACAGAGGGCATTGTTGACACCTAAATTTTTGCCCAAAAATCATTTCCAAAAAAATGGGAACTTATTTTTCCACAAAAATATTTCATGTCAAATTCTTGCATATAGATTATCTAGGTGTTTAGTATAGTTTTTTAAATGGAATATGTTTTTCCTTAAAAAAAAATTAATTAAAAAAATTAAATATATAAAAAAAAGATAAAAAAGATAAAAAAAAAAAAAAGGTTGGGGCCAATGATCTAAATGTGACTAGCCAAGCCCGGGAGGTCAGATTGGAATTAAAATGGCAAATTGGGGCCAAAATGCAATTTCCAAAAGTTGAGGGACCAATTCGCAAATTTCCAAAAATTTTGCCCGAATCCTTAAATCATCATCTTGGTCACCAATTAAGTTGAAATTGAACTTAGGCCAACTCGAATCAATCAAATCGGGCCAAAAAGACCAAGTTTGTATTGAATTGGGTATTTTCGGACAAGAAAATGGCCAACTTTGAGGGACTTTCTTGCAAAATTGGGTGGGCCAAATTGCGAAATCTGGTCGAGATCTTAAACTACTATGCATGAGCTTGCTAATTGATAAAAAATCGCAGCCAAATTGATGGATTAAAGCACTCAAACGAGCTACCAAAACCCAGCCCACGGTTTAGCCTCAATTCGGAGTTACTGAGTAAGCAACTTGGTGGCCCCACCATATCCCACTCAGCCGCCCATCCAGCCTGATCTTTGCACGTGATTGAAGACCATAATGAGTAGTGCCAGTGGACGGAAATCTGTCAGGGATAAGCTGCTGAATGCACGGGAAAGTCGCAGCAAAATCCGCACACTCAACAGCTGCAGAAGTGGAAAAATTGACTAAGTCAGAGAGTGGGTGAAGGAGCCCTGTTGACAGGCTTGGTAGGTGGACAAAAGACCGACAAAAAATCCTCTAATTCATTGGAGAAGATCACAGAAGCAAGCTCTTTCAAGGCACAAGAGAGAGAAGACGAGAGAGAGAGGAGAGAGCTCACGGTCATCCCCCAAAGAGGCCCTCAGAAGCAGCTCCAGAAAAGCAAACCCAGAAATTCCAGACGGACCTTGAGAGAGAAAAGTGCAATTTTCATAAACTTGCAGCCAAAATTAGCCAAAACCTTCAACGAGAGAGTGAAACTTCACTCAAATATCTTTCCAACCATAGGTCGCAAGTCCCAAATGGAGATCGGGAAGGCCTCTAAAGCCCCCCGAAAAACTACCCTCCTGGCGGGCCAAAGAAAGTCTGAATTTTCTAAGTGTTGAGCCTGGTTAGTCACGAGTGAGAGAAAGCGAGTGTTTTTGAGAAAATTGAGAGACAAATGAGGAAAGCCATGACCTGCAAGCCAAACTAGAATACATATAGTTTGGGTTTGTTTTAATTTGGCCAACAAAAGAGGTTCTGAAGCTTGATTTTGGAGGTTAATGAAAACCTTCGTTATCAGTTCTTTCTTTGCAGATTTTATTTTCCAGTTGAAGAAGCCAACTTCCACGGGCCCCCGAGGATAATTTCTTGGTTTCTTGAGCGAAGAACCACTTGAAAGGGAAACTAAGAAGCAAGGTAAGCATCCTAGATGTATTTGCTTTCGAGTTTGAGTACGTTTTGATCATGAAGATCAAGAGGAAAACCAGTCCGGAAAACTGATTTCTGAGGCTGAAATTTTTCTAAGTGTTTGAAATCTCTTCAAGAATTTTGCAAGTGTGCTTCTTGGAGAGGTCGTTTTGATGTCTTTCGATGGGCCATTCTCTATGATTTTTGTTGCATTTGAAAGCTCATGTTACCTACTTTCACTCGGATTAAGTAGTGTTTCCCTTAGATCTTGCATGTGATAAGTGTCGGGGCTTGAACATGCGCATGCAACCTGTTTGCTTGACTTGGGTTCAAACCCAGATTTGCAAAAATCAGCTCAAACCTGTGTATTTGAGGACGATTTTAATTGGGTTCTTGTGTGTTGTAGGCTATGATTTCTAGCTAATATTGATCCTTGCATGTGGTAGTATAATCTTGATGCTTTAGTTCCACATAATATTGCTCATGGGTGAAGATTGAAGGCCGCAAACATGGCCCGCGAAGCTGTTTTGGGGTGATTTAATGCACGCCAAGTGTTCGATGAAATGCGCAAACCAAGTTTCGATCTTGAAACGGTCGATTTGAGCTCGGTTATTGTGATATTCATGTGCTGTGTTACTCCATGTTAGCATAGATCGGTTTAAGGAATTATTATTAATATTTTTTAAAAAAATAATAAAAAAAAAGAAAAATATGAAAATTTCAAAAAATATCAAAAAAATGTTGGATGTTATCAAATTAAGCCAAAAATGACATCTAGAAGATTTTCCTAATTTTATAAAGTCATTTTTCCTAATTAAATGATATTTTGGTATTTTAGAACCATTTTTGTAAACAATCTATTATGCGTAGATTAAAATTAATTAGAGTAATTGCATACATCTAGAGTAATTCCATGCATATTTAAATTCTCATTTTTGCTCACGGGGGTCCTGTCCCGGGGCGTGATAACAAGGCCATGTAATATTATTTGCCCGACTTGTATCGGGTCTTTCTTTTTCGCATTACTTTCAAGTCCTTTCAATTTCTTGGATGTTTACTTATGCACCGCTTTTCATTAATTTGAGTGTAAATTTCTTTTCTAGATTATGTTAGGATTAGTCTAGATATTAAAAAAAAAACCTACAAAAACATTTGCATGGACGCTTAGCGGTTTTGTAACGATTATAATTGGTAATCAAGATTGTGTGGTCATTTAGATGAACAACCTTTCAAGTTAGTGGTACCGTAAGGGCACTAATAGAAACATTAGCGTAAACAAGTCCCCGTTCCTAGAAATCTCTGGTTGCGTAGGAATCGAGACAACACTCTCGCGTCTTGATTGGTTTCTAGCCGACCCCAATAGGCTAGTGGCGACTCCTAGAAGTACATAGGTTGTTAAGAATTAAAATTCAAAATCCAATGTCGCGCGAGGTATGGGCTTGGGAGAGCCGCGCCTGGCCAGGACCGTTGGTCTGCCTCTTTAGGCAAATACCCCTAAACTTTCTTTCTTTTCCCTCGAACGGGAAAAAGATGTCGTGACAGTGCCCATGGGGAGCATACGAATTTTGCTTGATTTTGCTTCCATTCCCATTCAATTCCTCTTTGACTTAACCCAATACAGCTCTTAAAAATTCAACCGAGGTACTTATGATCAAATTGATATTTTTTTCTCGCCACTTGATCCTACTTGCATCACAAATTCGTGATAAAAAAACGGTCCTTTGATTTTTTTGATCGAAAACGGCCCAATCTCGACTTTTTCCGCCAAAAACTTGGTTTGCAGAAAAATGTTCGGAGATTGAGTCGACGTTCCTAAAATGACTCGTGACATGACAGAACTTTCAATTTCTGAAATCGGATTCAATTTCGCAGTTAATTTCGATATGGCGCGATTTTAGCTTGACTTAGGCTACCGGGTAGCTTTCAGAAATTTTTAGTGCAAATGACCCGTGGTCGATTTTCTTCGAGCCACAATGAACCTCTTCGACACATTGGCGACTCTCGGTTGTTGTGAAAATCTCGAGGTTTCAAATACGGACACAAGGTATCAAAACGATAGAAAAATCAGTCTAGTGCCGGTCGATGAGAATTTTGTAATTTAGTGGAATCACCCACGTTTAGCTACACATCTCTATCGAACCGACCTATCTCTGATCTCTAATCAACTTTTAACTGTGCCGTAATGATCTCTGCAGATGTGCATGGTCAAGTAGCCGATTCCTAGTTGAATTCCTAAGTGTATTGCATTAAAATCTCTAAGTGACTTCCCCAGATAGTCTAGTTATCTTAGGAGTGATCAGCTCTGAGAACAGCACTATAGGCGTGTCGATGAAAGGCCCGATTAATTTAATTAAAAGCAAAACTGAAAATTTAGGATGTCACACCAGGACTCTGCAATTAAGCTTTGCGTTTGATCATTTCACTTTGACGATGCTTTTAGACTAAGACATAATCATTCTATGTGATGTTTCACGCTAAAAGAAGACAATGTTGTAACCATCGTCTTTGTGTGAGAAGTTCTCATGAGTATTAATTTCACCGGGGCTGATTTGTCCATTGAAGTTGGCAAGAGTCTGACATGGAAGGTTTAGGCTTAACGATTGTATTGAAAAATTCTGTTGCTTGTGGTCTAATTACGATCTTTGATTAATTGATAGGTCCGATGGCAAAAGATCTTTTTCATGTTGGATTCTTGCCCACTTCGTTGAACACAGGAGCTCCAAATAACCAAATTTAGAGTCGGAAAGATTTAATTAGAAAATGCATTTTAATGACCTGATTAGACAAATTGAAGGTCCAAGGGCTTGGCATGGCCCTTATAGGCAAGGCACAATATTTCTATTCTTGTACTTTTCTTTTGGGTCATCGAGATGCAATACGTGACAATACATCTAATTACATAATCTCAATTCCACCTTTTTAACTTTTTAAATCGTGTAAATTTCTAATGGGTTCCTACCATCTAATGGGTTTACTTTACATGCATCAAAACAGGCTAAAAAAGTGCCATTATAACATGTAAAATACCGTCAGTCTCCCTAGTATTGTCGGAAAAACAAAACCCTCCATCTACTTTCGAACCTTACAAAAAGTAGAGGGAAGATACTGATTTTTCGGTAAAAGTACCAACAAGTGACATTCTCCTTTTGTTTATTTCCCATTCGATGCCGGTCCCACCCTCAAACATCAAAGGTAGGGACCGAACTCCCTAAATTTTATTTTTATTTTTTGAATCATCAAGGTACACTACTTGACAATATATCGAATTATGTTATCTTAATTTCACTTTTTTCACTTTTCAAATTGTGTAAATTTCTAATAGATTTACTTTATACACATTAAAATAGGCTAAAAAACTACTATTAAAATGTGTAAAATACTACCGGTCCCTCTAGAATGTGGGTGAGTGTATTGGTGGGGGAGGGTGCTTCCACTTATAAAGCACATCCATATTGTGAAGTGGTCAACATGAGTCTTCTGTAGAAGGTCAAAGTCAAAGTCGTCTTAAATGACATTAATGGGACACAAAATTATTGTGGTGGGGTCACTTGGGTGTAGAAAATTCTTAGTGCCGTAAAAATTTCCATGGAAATTTTTTCTTGAAACGTATCGTTCACGCTATGCCTAATCACATGCACAACATCCCTTTATCACGGCTCTCACGACTCTATTTTACAATTGACGAATATGACAATCATACATTCTTTAATTGCATTTTTGTCGGTATTTGTAAATGAGCTAAAAGGATTACGCTTTGTCGATGCCTCAAAACAAAGTATTTACCTGATGACAGTGCTCCATTTTGCATGTCAAATCTCATTTGCTAGTAAAGAGACTTAGCGAGCTATCAACAATTAGGAATTTCTTATGACAAAGCTACTAAGCTTTTTATAGGATTAATAGGAAACTTCATTATTGTTACAATATTCAAATATTAAACTATAGCTATTAAGCTTTTTATAGGATTAATAGGAATCTTCACTATTGTTACAATATTTAAATATTAAACTATGTATTTGTCCAATAGTTTAAGCTTTTATAATAGTTGGCGAATCCCACGAAATCTAACATGGTATCGAGTAAGAACTCTTGAGTTCAAATCTTTTCAAGCATCTATTTTTGCTTCTCCAATGAAATATTTTCACACTTAGTACTAGACAAAAAAAAAAAAAAAAATCAGATTAAGTGTGATGGGGAGGGTTATTTCAATATTCTCTCGCCCACTTCATTGAACACACTAGCTCCAATTAACCAAATTTAGAGTAAAAAAGATATAATTAGAAAAGCAATATAAATTAATGACCTGATTAGACAAAATAAAGGTCCAAGGCCTTTGCATGGTCCTTATAGGCAAGGCACACTTTTTCTTTTTGTGGATCATCGAGGTGCGTTATTTGATAACACATCGAATATAATTTTGATTCCACTCTTTTTACTTTTCAAATCGTGTACATTTCTAATGGGTTTACACGCATCAGTATAGGCTAAAAAGTGCCATTAAAATGTGTAAAATACCGTTGGTCCCTCTAGTTTTGTCCATAAAACAAAGCCCTCCATCTACTCTTGAGCCTAAAAAAAGTAGAGAGAAGATATCTATTTTCTAGTAAAGCACCAACAGTGACATTCTCCTTTTATTTCAAACCTCATAGGTAGGCACAGATGTGACATCCTGGAATTTCAGTCCTGTTTTCAATTAAATAAATCAGGCCTTTCATCGACGCGCCTATAGTGCTATTCTCTGAGTCGATCACTCATGAGATAACTAAACTATCTGGGCAAGTCATTAAGGGATTTTAATGCAACAGACTTGAGAATTCGACCCCGAAGCGACTACTCGACCATGCTCATCTACAGAGATCATTACGATACAGTTAAAAATCGATTAGAGATTAGAGATAGGTCAGTTCGACTGAGATGTGTGGCTAAACGTGGGTGATTCCACCAAATTGCAAAATTCTCGTCGATCAGTACTAGACTGATTTTTCTGTCGTTTTGGTACCCTGTGTATGTATTTGCAACCTTGAGATTTTCACGACCACTGAGAGTTGCCAATATGTCGAAGAGGTACGTTGTGGCTTGAAAATAATTAACCACGGGTCAATTGCACCAAAAATTTCTAAAAGTTACTCGGTAGGCTAGGTCACGCTAAAATCAAGCCAGATTGAAATTAACCGCGAATTTGAATTTGATTTTAGAAATTGAAACTTCTGTCATGTCACGAGTCATTTTAGGACCGTCAATTCATCCTCGGAAGATTTTTCTACAAACCGAGATTTTTGGCGGAAATTTAATTTAGGGTCGTTTTGTTCGGAAAATTCAGGGGACCATTTTTTATCGCGTTTTTGGGATGCAAGTTGGTTCTATGGGCGAGGAAAAATGTCAATTTGACCATGACTACCATGGTTGGATTTTTGAGGGCCGAATTGAATCAATTCAAGAGAGGATTGAAGAGGATTTGGGGGAAATTTCTTCAAAATTCGTAGCCCCTTGGTCCATGACCTTTTAGACCACTTCAATGTCTTCTTAAGCAAGCTAATGGTTTGCAAATGACTGAGGATTAGGCTGAAGACAAGTGGGACCTCTTCTAGGGGGACAAAAAGATAGATTGGAAGAGAAGCGGCCCCCTCCAAGCCTTGGCTGTCCCCTTTCTTCTCCCTTCAACTCACTTTCTCCATTTTCAAGCCTTTTGGAGCTCTGGAATTGTAGAGAAAACCGAGCAGTCACCCCTCCCTCATTATCAACTATCGATGAGCCACCGGAGTCTCGTCGCTTCGTCGTTGCGCCCCGCGCGGGCCAGCACCATCCGCCACTCGCCTTGCTCGTTTTGCGCCCAGCAATCGTCCCTTGAGCCTCCCCCATGGCCGTCGAAGCTTAGCCGGAGCCTGTCGTCGTTGCTCCGTCGCCTTCCGGCCGCCGTTTGCCCTGCTGCAGCCCGTCTATCTCTCCCTCACTGTCTCGACCCAAACCAGCCACCTAGCTCTCTTCTTCGGCCTAGCAATAGAACCGAAGACCCTTGGCCAGCCGTGTACTGTTTGGCCCACTTTGGACCCCTTCTAGGCCTCGAAAGGTGTCGCCGCTTCGGAGTTTGTCGCTCATCTCCACCTTGGTGTCGCCGTGAACTCATCGGACTTCAAAACTGGTGGGTTTACTCACTAATCTCCGCTTAGGGAGTTAATTATGCTTAAGGGTTGATTAGTTTAGGTTAAGCTTGGATTAGGTGGTTAGTTAGAACATATTAGCGATTTAATTGTTTGATGTTGCATGTTAGGTGGTTAGAGTAGTGCAATTAGTAAGTAGATAGGTCGTATTATTTATCTAGATAGGTTCGGAAATTTTTCGGGCCCATTTCGGTATTAAATTAGGCTTTTCCGGCCTAAGTTTGCATTTATGGCATTTATTTGTATTTATTGAATTATTTTTTGTAATTATTTAATTATTTAATATTTTTCGAAAATTATATCGGGATAGCCGGTGACCGGTATTTCGTGCTGATTTCAATGGTATGATTGGTTTATTTAATTGAATGCTAATTTGTGCTAATTGAGTGATATTTGTAATTTTGGGAATTTACCCCAAAATTGAGTAATTTAAGTTTTTAATCGGGAAACACCGGGCGTCGGTTTATAACGCCAAATATGTGTTTGTGGACTCCATTAAATGGTGGGATTTTTGAAAAGGAAATTATGGTATTTTGGCTAAGGCCGACCGTGTACCCACGCACGATTATTTTTATCGGGAATAATAAAAATGGTGAAATTCTCAGTTGGTGAGAACAATATACTATATCAGCCTATGGGCCTTGATATATTAGCTTAGTGTGAGCAGTATACTTTATCAGCTTAGAGTGTCACGCCCTGATCCTCTGAGCGCGTACCCATCCCTTTGCGGTCGATTAAATAGCGACGTCCCAAGACGCATTGCTGACCCATTCATTCTTATGCACATGCGGAAGCAAATAAATAATCCCCAGACAACAACACAATGGGATAGGAAAATAGGACCACAATTTTCCAAAACCAAACCACACTTATATATATATATACACACACACACACACATAGCAAACCATGTCATATATAATACAAGCTAATTTATAGATGCAAGGTCTACAAAACAGGGGGGGCTCAAAGAACTACAGATCTTCCTCTTCCTCCACCTCCTCACTCTCATTTGAGCCTGCAGTCGAGTACACCTGAGTTCCTGGATCTGCAAGATCCGGGTCTACCGGGTTTACCGTCGAACCACCAAGAGGATCTGCTGTGCCTTTCCCAAAAGCAACCTCCAGCACATATAGAGGTATCTCAGATTCCGGTATGGGACCCTCTCTCTAGCCGTCCTGAGCCTGGCGGTACCATGATCTGTATCGGTGGGGCACCTTATGGGGAAGACCCGTATCGACCTAGACTATGGACCTTACTAGCTCATAGGTCCAGCTCCTAGGGCTCCCATGCAGCGGAACGTAAGACCTCTGTTCTATGACCTTCTTCGGCTGACCAAAATGCTCGGGAGGAGCTGCCATCTAGGAACCTGAAAATGTTATCCCACAACGGGGTGAGACGATGTCTCAGCAAGTTCAACCCCCTAAGACCTGACTAGGAAGAAAATATGCCTCAGGGGCTGCCTAAGCACAAGCACAAATTAGAGGACTAACCTTTGCCTTGGTTCCTTCCTACAAGTCAGTATAATTGACATATTCAACAAATCATTTCAACACATCATATCATGCCCCGATCCTCGAACGCGTGCCCATCCCTCACCTGGTCGATTAATAGCGACGCCCCAGGACACATCGCCGACCCTGTTCATTTATAATACGCATGCGGAAGCATATAGAAAATCCCCAGACAATAAAACAATGTGATAGAAAAGTAGGGCTATATTTTTCACAACTGAAAACCATAACCAAACTTTTATACACAGCAAACCACATAGTATATATTACAATACTATTCACAGAAGTCTGATCTATCACACATCAGCCCACAACTTAAGGTGTGCAAAACAGGATAGGATCTCAATCCTCATCCGGGTCGTACTCTGAATCCTCCTCCAGATCATCCTCCTCTTCTTCGTCTTTCGGACCTTCTTCAGAGTCCTCCTCTTCAGGCTCCTCCTCAGGCTCTACTTCTGCAGGTTCCTCTTTTGGCCATTCCCACTCTTGATGCTCCTCCTGTTCCTCCTCTTGCTCGACTATCTCCCCTTCTTCTTCGCTCCAATGAGCACCCCCGGCTGAGTACACTGGCGACATAGGCCATTAGGTTTGGGATCCTTAGCATCCACTATTGACCCATCCTTAGGGTCTGCCGTTCCCAGCCCAAATGCTGCCTCCAGAACATACAAAGGCACATCACCTTCTGGGATGGGACATTCTCTTCGCCCATCATGGTAGTGATGATACCACGATCGATACTCATGAGGTACCAAGTCGATTCTATTCACATCAACCCAGACCTTCGATTCTATCAACGCATACTTTAGTCCCTCTAGGTGATGGTCTATCGGGAAGTGGTATCCTACTTCGGTGATCTCTTCAGGGATACCAAAATGCATTGGAGGGCGAGGAGGTGGAGGTACTGCCATCTAGGGGCCTGAAATGGTTATATAATAACTGTCACGACCTCTTTTTTTCCGTCCGGGGGAAAAGGAAGAAGGTTTAGGGGTATTTGCCTAAAGAGGTGGACCAATGGCCCTAAATTAGGCGCGGGCTCTCCCAAGCCCATACCTCGCTCGACGTTGGATTTTGTTTTTTTAGTTCTTAACAACCTAAATATTTCTAGGAGTCGCCACTAGCCTATTGGGGTCGGCTAGAAATCAATCGAGGCACGGGAGTATTGTCTCGATTCCTACGCAACCAGAGATTTCTAGGAACGGGGACTTGTTTACGCTAATGTTTCTATTAGCGCCCTTACGGTACCACTAACTTGAAAGATTGTTCATCTAAATGGCCACACAATCTTAATTACCAATTATAATCCTTATAAAACCACTAAGCGTCCATGCAAATGTTTTTGTAGGTTTGTTTTCCTTAATGTCTAGACTAATCCTAACATAATTTAGAAGAGAAATTTACACTCAAATGAATAAAAAGCGGTGCGCAAGTAAATATCCAAGAAATTGAAATGACTTGAAAATAAATACAGAAAAGGAAAACCCGATACAAGTCGGGCAAATAATATTACATGGCCTTGTTATCACGCCCCGGGACAAGAACCCCGTGAGCAAAATGGGAATTTAAATTTGCATAAAATTACTCTAGATGCATGCAATTACTCTAATTAATTCTAATCTATGCATAATAGATTATTTACAAAAATGGTTCTAAAAATACCAAGATATCATTTAAATTAAGAAAATGAACTTTTAAAATTAGGAAAATTTCATAGATGTCATTTCTATCATAACTTGATACCATCCATCATTTTTACAATTTTTTTGAAATTTTAATTTTTTTAATTTTTTTAATTTTTATTAAAAAATAATTCCTTAAACCGATATATGCCAATTTACACTAATATGGGACTGCCCAGTACATGAATATAACAAGAACCAAGCTCAAATCGACCGTTTCAAGATCGAAACTTGGTTTGCGCATTTCTTCGAATACTTGGCGTGCATCAATCTACCTCAAACCAGCTTTCTCGGGCCATGTTTGTGGCCTTCAATCTCAACTCATGAGCAATCTTATGTGGAACTAAAACATCAAGATTATACTACTACATGCAAAGAGTAAGATTAGATCAAAATCATAACCTAAAACACACGAAAACCAAGCTGAAATCGTCATCAAATATGCGGGTTTGAGCTGATTTTGCAAATCTGGGTTTGAACCCAAGTCAAACAAACAGGTTGCATGCCCATGTTCAAGCCCCGACACTTATCACATGCAAGATCTAAGGGAAACACTACTTAATCCGAGTGAAAGTAGGTAACATGAGCTTTCAAATGCAACAAAAATCATAGAGAATGGCCCACCGAAAAACATCAAAACGACCTCTCCAAGAATCACACTTGCAAAACTCTTGAAGAGATTTCAAACACTTAGAAAAATTTCAGCCTCAGAAATCAGTTTTCCTGGCTAGTTTTCCTCTTGATTTTCATGATCGAAACATACTCAAACTCGAAAGAAAATACATCTATGATGCTTACCTTGCTTCTTAGTTTCCCTTTCAAGTGGTTCTTCGCTCAAGAAACCAAGAAATTATCCTCGGGGGCCCGTGGAAGTTGGCTTCTTCAACTGGAAAACAAGATCTGCAAAGAAAGAACTGATAACGAAGGTTTTCATTAACCTCCAAAATCAAGCTTTAGAACCTCTTTTGTTGGCCAAATTAAAACCAACCCAAATTATATATATTCTAGTTTGGCTTGTAGGTCATGGCTCTCCTCCTTTGTCTCTCAACTTTCTCAAAAACACTCGCTTTCTCTCACTCGTGACCAACCGGGCTCAACACTTAGAAAAAATTCAGACTTTCTTTGGCCCGCTAGGAGGGGAGTTTTCGGGGAGCTTTAGGAGGCCTTCCCGATCTCCATTTGGGACGTGCGACCTATGGTTGGAAAGATCTTTGAGTGAATTTTCACTCTCTAGTTGAATGCTTTGGCTAATTTTGGCTGCAAGTTTGTGAAAATTGCACTTTTCTCCCCGAAGGTTGATCTGGAATTTCTGGGTTTACTTTTCTGGAGTTGCTTCTGAGGACCTCTTTGGGGGACGACCGTGTGCTCTCTCCTCTCCTTCTCGTCTCCTCTCTCTCCTGCTCTGAAAGAGCTTGCTTCCGTGATCTTATCCACTGAAATCATCAATCCTTTGTTCGGCTTTTTGTCCACCTGCCAAGCCCACCAACTGAGCAGTCTACCCACTTTCTGACTTAGCCAAAATTTTGAAATTTTGCAGCTGTTGAGTGTGCGGATTTTGCTGCGACTTTCCCGTGCATTCAGCAGCTTATCCCTGGCCAATTTTCGTCCACTAGCACTACTCATTATGATCTTCAATCACGTGCAAAGATCAGGCTGGATGGGCGGCTGAGTGGGATATGGTGGGGCCACCAAGTTGCTTACTCAGCAACTCTGAATTGAGGCTAAACCGTGGGCTGGGTTTTGGTAGCTCGTTTGAGTGCTTTAATCCATCAATTTGGTTGCGTTTTTCGATCAATTAGCAAGCTTATGTATAGTATTTTAAGATCTAGACCAGATTTTGCAATTATACCCACCCAATTTTGCAAGTAAGTCCCTCAAAGTTGGCCATTTTCTTATCCGAAAATACCAAATTCAATACAAACTTGGTCTTTTTGGCCTGATTTGATTGATTCGAGTTGGCCCAAGTTCAATTTCAACTTAATTGGTGACCAAGATGATGATTTAAGGGTTCGGGCAAAATTTTGCAAAATTTGCGAATTGGTCCCTCAACTTTTGGAAATTGCATTTTGGCACCAATTTGCCATTTTAATTCCAATCTGACCTCTTGAGCTTGGCTAGTCACATTTAGATCATTGGCCCCAACTTTTTTTTTTTTCTTTTTTTATATATTTAATTTTTTTTTAAAATTTTTTTTTTAAGGAAAAACATATTCCATTTAAAAAAAAAAAAACTATACTAAACACTTAGATAATCTATATGCAAGAATTTGACATGAAATATTTTTTGTGGAAAAACAAGTTCCCATTTTTTTGGAAATGATTTTTGGCAAAAATTTGGGTGTCAATAAATTTGCCTCTTTGGAAGGAAGCTCAAAGAGATTTCTTTCAAAGATAAGGTGACACCTAATTTTTTGTTTTTTGTTTTTTGTTTTTTTGTTTTTTTGTTTTTTTTTACAATAGTAAAATGAAAATGCAAGTGAGCTTAATGTAAAGAGCGTAGTTTAGGGATATACCTATGAATACTTTGAAAAGTGTGGTTTAAGGATATACCCACGAACCTTGTGGTTTAAGGCAGTCCCACTAACCGTGTGGTTCAAGGCAGTCCCACTAACCTTGTGGTTCAAGGCAGTCCCACGAACCTTGTGGTTTAAGGCAGTCCCACTAACCACGTGGTTTAAGGCAATCCCACTAACCTTGTGGTTTAAGGCAATCCCACTAACCGTGTGGTTTAAGGCAGTCCCACGAACCTTGTGGTTTAAGGCAGTCCCACGAACTTTGTGGTTTAAGGCAGTCCCACTAACCTTATGGTTTAAGGCAGTCCCACGAACCTTGTGGTTTAAGGCAGTCCCACTAACCGTGTGGTTTAAGGCAGTCCCACTAACCGTAAAGTGTATGGTTTGAGGATGACCAAGAACCTCTTGAAAATACATGGTTTAAGGCTGACCCATGAACCCTTTGGAATTGCATGGTTTAAGGATAACCGAGAACTTTTTGAAAATGCATGGTTTAAGGCTAACCCATGAACCCTTTGAAATTGCAATGTTTAAGGATAACCAAGAACCTTTTGAAAATGCATAATTTAAGGCTAATCCATGAACCCTTTGAAATTGCAAGGTTTAAGGATAACCAAGAACCTTTTGAAAATGCATGGTTTAAGGCTAACCCATGAACCTTTAGAATTGCATAGTTTCACTGGAGGAACCTGTCATTCGAGAATATTCTGAAATGGATACTGCACATCAAATAGTATTCATTATAACAAGTATTCTAGTAGCGAAAGCATACTAGAGGAGATCGATTTTAGCACGTGTCATCAGCAACAATATCAAAAGTGTATCGGTGATGAGAAGGCAATGATTGCATAAACAAATCAAATTAATTCCGACCACTTGACAAACTCGCAAAACTGTCATTATCCTCGGATGATATCATTAATCGTCAAATTCTCTTGGGAGAAAAAATCCTTGTTGAAATGACCTTGACTTATGAGAAATGTCTGTTAAGTATGCCAAGCAAGGACCCCTAGTCGAAAGGGCTTCTCGCATATTATCAAGAAAAGGGCTATTTGATCCCATCTATTCATGTGGGAAATAAACTGATCACTCAATCTCACTCTTCCAGTGTGCAAGGCTTTGAATCATTCGCAATAAGTACACATTGACCAATCTAAGAGGTCTTTTAAAAGGACCGTAGTGCAGGTTTGGTCATGGTTTTAGCAATGGATAAGCATCATTGGCTATGAAATGAATTGATCACTGATCGACATCTTCGCCAGGTTTACAAGTCAAGAAACCTTAAGATGAGATAAGACAACCTTGCCCTCACTTCTTCAAGCAGCATCTTCTTTAGAAATCCTAATTTCCACTCGAATTATCCCAATCTGAAGAGACTTTGGGAATAGGTTGTAATGTTGGTTCGGTGAAAGGCTCAAAAGGCTTAGCTCAAAAGGCTTAGATCTTTTTGTCGATGGGGGATTTGAGAGTTGGTGATTATCATGGCATCATTACCATATCATCCCCTTTTCTTTTTTTTTTTTTTTTTTTTAAGCACTTGACTTTTAAAATTCAAATTGTCTCGAAAGTCCTTTGACTAATCATCTTAACATAATGGCTTTTGCATTTGCAATGATTTTCTTTTCAATGCAGGCATTTTTTTTTTTTTGCCATTTTTGTTTTCACAGAGATATTCCTCTTGATGTAATTGTTTTTCTTCCACACCTTTTTTTTTTTGGCATTGGCCTTGCTTTTACCAGGCACACTGCTTTTTTCATGCCCCTTAATTTTCACTTGACTTTTGCTCTTTTGAACTTTTTGAGCTCTTAGGACTTTCTAGATGCTTTTCATATTCTCATATAAACACCAATTGCATTGGTAAATCATGTGCCCTGCCCCCGATGTGGGGAGATAATCACCACTCAGGTTTTAGAAATGAATAGTCAGGCTCACTATGGTTTAAGCAATGGGTATAGGTGTTTGGGTAGAGAAAAGAATGCTCTTCTTCATCTTGGGATGCTTCGAGCTTCCATAAGAATTCACTTGAAGTTACCGCAAAAGATTTATGCAAGTGAGAGCAAAGAAACCTTTCTCATCTTTCCTCTCCAAATAATGTAAACCCAAACCTCCATAATTGCCCCATCGTGGGGTGGTTCTTGACAGGGGTATTTTGTAGAAAATTCTTCACATTAAAAGGCTCAAATGGGCTAACTATTGTCACCTATAGTGTGTATGATAGAGGAAAGAAATGCCTCTTATCATCTTGATCTATGTACCACTTGCGAATGAATTTATTGACCTCAAACGACACGGGTTTTCTTTTTCACTCGAATCCCAGAGTGCTTAAAGGACATGTTTGGAAATGGGTTGCCTTTCCTCATCCTAAGTGTTTCTCGCTTGGCATAAGTAACATCGCCTTTCATTTGTGTTGAGATCATCCGGGTGGATTAATCTCCATAGGGAATTTTGATTCAAAATGAGTGATCCGCCTAGTGGATGGACAATTTAAAAGTAAAGAAGACTTTTGCAAACTTTGTGGAAAATTTGTTTTTTCAATTTCCATTTTTTTTTGCTTATTTCTAGAAAAACACTAAATGTTCCTTCTTTTTTTTTTTTTTTTTTTTTTTTTGCGATGGAAATTCTCCATTTATTTTCCATTTGATTTTGAGAAGAAGGGTACTTACCTCGTGCCTTAGTAGTTAGGCGACCCTATGAAGAACAAAAGGGAATGTGTTAGTACATGAATCCTCAAGGATCGTAAAATTGGAAACGATACAACATTACCCTTGTTCAGTTTCACCATTCGGCGGTAAACAGCGGAATGAACGTACCGTTTTAAGGCTTGAAGAGAATCACAGGTCTTTGGTCTCATTAGTTCAAGCATTTTCCTATGTTTGCAAAAATAAGAGATGCAAAAGTTTTAATTTATTTTTTTATTTTATTTTTTTACATGGCAACCTTGTTGCCGTTTCTGGGGATCGAACCCCGTACCTCTCGGACCCGTTCATTCATTCCCCATACCACCAGGCCGAAGCGCCGGTAGTGTCCATGGGGCGCTTCCTTTTTTTATTTATTTGAACTGGCTCTTGAACGACACATCTTTTAAACCAAGTTAGGTGAATTTAACATGTGTTACCTTCATTTGCTTGCTTGGTCCATATGTATTCTGCTTAAATCAATTTCTCGAGTTTGTTCCTCATATACCGATGCTTCCTGTCAAACAAGGGAACTATGTCAAAAATGAAGTTAGATGAGACATTTTGGAAACGATACCGAATACCCTTCTCCTCTATCTGACTTTAAATGTTTTGTGTTTCATCTTCATGTGCCTTTGCTCCTCAGGTGTTAACATTTCCTTGAAGATCTTGCAAATGGGCCATTTAGATATTATCGAATTCACTCATTCTAAGTGGGCGTCAAAGATGAAAGGAGAGGGGTACTCCTTGTTTCGACATGTGAGAGCATTGCTCCTTGTATGTTTTTCTCCATTTATTCCATCAAAATGGATGGTTGGGCCTTAGCATGCCTTCTTGGTATAAGGTGTTGCTCCAGTGGTCAGTGTGCACCTTTTCCTACAAGAGATAGGGCATGTTACTTATATTCCAAAATTGAATTGGACTAATTTAAGGACGATACTCCCTTTTTGTGTTGAATCAATTGACTTTGTTTCATCTTGCTTCATGGGTGAGAGTTACCCTACTTTGAGTGACTTGCCCCATTTATCAACTGTAAGGAAAAAGAGACGTAATATGTTATTTTCATATTCGACATGATTCATTTTAGGAACGGTATACTCCCTTTTATGACATATCTGATGACTGCGTTCCATCCGATTTTCTTGGCTATGGGGATGGATTTGCTCTCATGATTGACAACAATTCACTTGACAAATGTCTATTCCATTTGAATCTTTCCCTTTTTAGGAGTCGGGTCACTTAGGCATTGTGTGCCCCTAATCCATTTTGTGGCCATCTGCCCCAATTAAAATTTCCCCTTTTAGGCTAGTTGATCTTTCGCCATTTTTGGTGCGTCAATGCATTTCCCACTTCACAATCTGTAAGCATGGGTGGCTATGTTAGTTTATAAATGAGTTGTTTTGACTTTTGGAACGAACACACCCTTTTCTTTTAGAGATTGTGTGATTCTGGACCAGGCTGTCTTCCCCATGTAATCTTGTTGCTTGCAGTAATTTGCCTCACTAAAATCTGCACAAAGTGCAAGGACAAGTCATTCCTAAAATAAATCGAAGTTAATTTGAAACGATTACCACCTTTTATTTGAAGGCAACATTTGATGACCGATTCTTGTTTGTGTACATCTACATCTTGAAGTGTTGTCTTGCAGACCACCAATAATTATCTCCATCTAGGATTGGATGCCAAGAAACCATTGGAAGTGTAGGGATTGGAGTTGCTTCTTGTTTGCAACCAACGAAGTAGTTTGATGCCAAAGAATGTCTACATATTTCTTCTTCCACGAAGAATGTCAAATTAATATGAGGTTGTACAAGATGCGGAACTTTGTTAGGCCAGTAGATTTGTGATCTTCAAGGCTTTGATGATTCTTTTCACACTTAATCACAATGTTTGAATTCATATGTTGCGAAAATATTCAAGTAGTTCATGGCTCAACCAAATATGCCCCATAAATGAGCATGAATTGGTGCATTTCATGACTTGCTCTATTAGGGATAGGCCCGCACTTTTGTCTTTCCAAAGGAAGTAAATGTCAATCTTGAACAAAACCATCATTTTACCTGTTTGACAAAAATGGATGGTCGAGTTAGTGGTTGCATAAGAAATCCCTATTGGAACGATTACAACCTTACCCCCTTAAAGCATCGTTCTGTGGATTAACCTGCAAAAGCGATTAAATGAAGAGATAAAATATTATGCAAGTTATTCTTAAAACTTATTTTCAAACATTTTGAAGCTAAGGCATAAAACTCAGCCCAGGGTCCGTTTGGAACACTTCAAGTGTTTTAACGAATATGATTTTTATGAACTCTAACTTCATTATTCAAAAATGTGAGTTGTATGATTTACAAAATGATTCGATTGGGTCCACAATCAAAACCCAAAACGCAAAATGCGGTTCCTAATAGGAATAATGACAAGGATAAAGTACAAGAAGCTCTTTCGTAAAGGAGCATAATAAACACAATTCTCGTCCTAGCTTTAAAGTCCACTTTTGGCATGGTCAAGCAAAAAGAGTTCAAGGAATAGTTGTCACGCATGACCTGCGAAAGGAAGATAATGTCAAGACATGAATGAAAAATTGATCTTTCAATAAAGCCGCCTCTTACAATGAAATCAAGGCGACGATACCTTCTTCGTACTATCCACTTAGAAGAACTTGGTATTTCATCAAGATTTTATTAGTAAGAGGAGATTTCATTAAAAGATCGATCCGCGGCTATCAATTGAATGCCCACTTTGTTCCAAAAGTTTCATACACAAATGGGGCATTGATTTTGAAAGATTAATTTGTAATTTCACTCATGCAAAGGTGAGGTGATTTTGAGAAATCAATACACAAAATGTGATTTGAATTTTAATTTCGGAATGTGACCAATAAAGAATTTTATTGGAAATTTGATTTTAATTCTATGTCCCCAAAATGTGATCTTGACTTGGAAGAATTTCTATAAAAAATGTGACTTTGAGTTCATAATTGAAAATTTAAACAAAAACATATGTTCTGATCTAGGCCAGATCAGATGCATTTGAAATGTTTGTTTATCAAGAGTGAGTGCCAAGCCTATATTTTCAAGGGCATTCCATTGATTTCCGTGAATCTCAAAAAAATGAAAATTTCAATCCGAAGTGAGCAAGTCGATGGAGAAATCATACTTACAGTGGGTGAAGAGACATTTTTTTTTTTAAATCACATAGACATGTGGATGTAAACTTGTGAGGTTTGACGCATCAAGGTGGAATTCTAAAGGTTTAAAGTCCCCATTTTGATTAGATCAAAAGAGTTTTCCCCACTCCGCACTTACGTCGGACGTTCTCTTTATCATTAATCATAATGAGCGGGACCAAAAGTGGATAACCATGGGTCATTCCCCGCACGGGTTCCATCTTTTGGCACCTCCTATGGGCTTCCTGGTGCGATCGGGGTTTTAGATCGCGGGTTGTGTGTGTAAATGTTTAGTGCAAGCATGAAGGCACGCACAACAATTGATATCCAAACAACACTTCAATTTCATCGATATAGACATACATTCCTACACCTCTCTGCAAAAGAAATGGGTCAACAGACACTCCACCCCTTATTACTCCAAACCTACAAAAACATTTAACACATTGTTAGCGGACTAACCTTATTTTCCACGCGACTTTGACACGCGCTATCAAATTAAGACCATGTTAGTGAACAACCAATCAAGTTATTACGGCCTAAGTCCTCTAAGATTTGCAACTAAGTCCCCAGTGGAGTCGCCAAGCTGTCACGACCTCTTTTTTTCCGTCCGAGGGAAAAGGAAGAAGGTTTAGGGGTATTTGCCTAAAGAGGTGGACCAATGGCCCTAAATTAGGCGCGGGCTCTCCCAAGCCCATACCTCGCTCGACGTTGGATTTTATTTTTTTAGTTCTTAACAACCTAAATATTTCTAGGAGTCGCCACTAACCTATTGGGGTCGGCTAGAAACTAATCGAGGCACGGGAGTGTTGTCTCGATTCCTACGCAACCAGAAATTTCTAGGAACGGGGACTTGTTTACGCTAATGTTTCTATTAGCGCCCTTACGGTACCACTAACTTGAAAGATTGTTCATCTAAATGGCCACACAATCTTAATTACCAATTATAATCCTTATAAAACCGCTAAGCGTCCATGCAAATGTTTTTGTAGGTTTGTTTTCCTTAATGTCTAGACTAATCCTAACATAATTTAGAAGAGAAATTTACACTCAAATGAATAAAAGCGGTGCGCAAGTAAATATCCAATAAATTGAAATGACTTGAAAATAAATACAGAAAAGGAAAACCCGATACAAGTCGGGCAAATAATATTACATGGCCTTGTTATCACGCCCCGGGACAAGAACCCCGTGAGCAAAATGGGAATTTAAATATGCATAAAATTACTCTAGATGCATGCAATTACTCTAATTAATTCTAATCTATGCATAATAGATTATTTACAAAAATGGTTCTAAAAATACCAAAATATCATTTAAATTAAGAAAATGAACTTTTAAAATTAGGAAAATTTCATAGATGTCATTTCTATCATAACTTGATACCATCCATCATTTTTACAATTTTTTGAAATTTTAATTTTTTTAATTTTTTTAATTTTTATTAAAAAATAATTCCTTAAACCGATATATGCCAATTTACACTAATATGGGACTGCCCAGTACATGAATATAACAAGAACCAAGCTCAAATCGACCGTTTCAAGATCGAAACTTGGTTTGCGCATTTCTTCGAATACTTAGCGTGCATCAATCTACCTCAAACCAGCTTTCTCGAGCCATGTTTGTGGCCTTCAATCTCAACTCATGAGCAATCTTATGTGGAACTAAAACATCAAGATTATACTACTACATGCAAAGAGTAAGATTAGATCAAAATCATAAACTAAACACACGAAAACCAAGCTAAAATCGTCATCAAATATGCGGGTTTGAGCTGATTTTGCAAATCTGGGTTTGAACCCAAGTCAAACAAACAGGTTGCATGTCCATGTTCAAGCCCCGACACTTATCACATGCAAGATCTAAGGGAAATACTACTTAATCCGAGTGAAAGTAGGTAACATGAGCTTTCAAATGCAACAAAAATCATAGAGAATGGCCCACCGAAAAACATCAAAACGACCTCTCCAAGAAGCACACTTGCAAAACTCTTGAAGAGATTTCAAACACCTACAAAAAGTTCAGCCTCAGAAATCAGTTTTCCAAGCTGGTTTTCCTCTTGATTTTCATGATCGAAACATACTCAAACTCGAAAGAAAATACATCTATGATGCTTACCTTGCTTCTTAGTTTCCCTTTCAAGTGGTTCTTCGCTCAAGAAACCAAGAAATTATCCTCGGGGGCTCGTGGAAGTTGGCTTCTTCAACTGGAAAACAAGATCTGCAAAGAAAGAACTGATAACGAAGGTTTTCATTAACCTCCAAAATCAAGCTTTAGAACCTCTTTTGTTGGCCATATTAAAACCAACCCAAACTATATATATTCTAGTTTGGCTCGTAGGTCATGGCTCTCCTCATTTGTCTCTCAATTTTCTCAAAAACACTCGCTTTCTCTCACTCGTGACCAACCGGGCTCAACACTTAGAAAAAATTCAGACTTTCTTTGGCCCGCCAGGGGGGAGTTTTCGGGGAGCTTTAGGAGGCCTTCCCGATCTCCATTTAGGACGTGCGACCTATGGTTGGAAAGATCTTTGAGTGAATTTTCACTCTCTAGTTGAAGGTTTTGGCTAATTTTGGCTGAAAGTTTGTGAAAATTGCACTTTTCTCCCCGAAGGTTGATCTGGAATTTCTGGGTTTACTTTTCTGGAGTTGCTTCTGAGGACCTCTTTGGGGGACGACCGTGTGCTCTCTCCTCTCCTTCTCGTCTCCTCTCTCTCCTGCTCTGAAAGAACTTGCTTCCGTGATCTTATCCACTGAAATTATCAATCCCTTGGTCGGCTTTTTGTCCACCTGCCAAGCCCACCAACTGAGCAGTCTACCCACTTTCTGACTTAGCCAAAATTTTGAAATTTTGCAGCTGTTGAGTGTGCGGATTTTGCTGCGACTTTCCTGTGCATTCAGCAGCTTATCCCTTGCCAATTTCCATCCACTAGCACTACTCATTATGATCTTCAATCACGTGCAAAGATCAGGCTGGATGGGCGGCTGAGTGGGATATGGTGGGGCCACCAAGTTGCTTACTCAGCAACTCCAAATTGAGGCTAAACCGTGGGCTGGGTTTTGGTAGCTCGTTTGAGTGCTTTAATCCATCAATTTGGCTGCATTTTTCGATCAATTAGCAAGCTCATGTATAGTATTTTAAGATCTCGACCAGATTTTGCAATTATACCCACCCAATTTTGTAAGAAAGTCCCTCAAAGTTGGCCATTTTCTTATCCGAAAATACCAAATTCAATACAAACTTGGTCTTTTTGGCCCGATTTGATTGATTCGAGTTGGCCCAAGTTCAATTTCAACTTAATTGGTGACCAAGATGATGATTTAAGGGTTCGGGCAAAATTTTGCAAAATTTGCGAATTGGTCCATCAACTTTTGGAAATTGCATTTTGGCCCCATTTTGCCATTTTAATTCCAATTTGACCTCCTGAGCTTGGCTAGTCACATTTAGATCATTGGCCCCAGCTTTTCTTTTTCTTTTTTTTTTTTTTTTTTAATCTTTTTTTTATATATTTAATTTAATTTTTTAAAAATTTTTTTTTGAAGGAAAAACATATTCCATTTAAAAAAAAAAAACTATACTAAACACCTAGATAATCTATATGCAAGAATTTGACGTGAAATATTTTTTGTGGAAAAACAAGTTCCCATTTTTTTGGAAATGATTTTGGGCAAAAATTTAGGTGTTAACAATAACCATTGAGACAACATCTCAGCAAGTTCTACCCTCTAAGACCCGATTAGTAAACTAATACACTATGGGCTGCCTATGCACACAAGGGTTAGAGGACTTACCTTGGCCTTAGATTCCACCCTACATATTAGCACGGTTCAAATAGGCACCCAATCATATCATCACGGATCGATACCTCGATCAATCGACCTAGTCGATTACATATCAACCTGACCCTTCCCCGGTCATCTCAATCAATACTATCTATGAGTCCGACCATAGTCCAGGACTACTCACTCGAGTTGATATATAAATAGTATATCTTGTCATTGAGGCACGTGCATTCTCTAAGGCGACCTATTCGCCAAGGCGACATACTTAGTCACCGAGCCACGTGCATTCTCTAAGGTGTCTTATACACCAAGGTGATGTACCAATCACCAAGCCCCGTGCATTCTCTAAGGTAACTTATTCACGAAGGTGAAGTACCAATCGTTGAGCCACGTGCATTCTCTAAGGTGATGTACCAAATCACTGAGCCACGTGCATTCTCTAAGGTGACTTATTCGCCAAGGCGATGTACTAATCACCGAGCCACGTGCCTTTTCCAGGTGATGTATATAATCAACGATTCGCGTGCATTCTCTGAGGCGACTTATACGCCAAGGTGACTTATCAGGTCACCGAGCCACGTCATACAGCATTTATTCACGTGCATTCTCTAAGGTGTCTTATACACCAAGGCGACATAACCAGTCACCGAGCCACGTCATACGACATTTTCTTTCACTTTTATTTTACTCAATAAAATAGCGTGCGTGGGCACACGGTCGGCCTTAGCTAAAATACCATACTTTTCCTTTTCATAAATCCTATTATTTTTTGTAGTCCACCAAAATATTTTTGGCATTGTCAACCGATGCCCGGTTATTTTTCAATTAATAACAAAAAATTATTCAATTTAGGAATAAATCCTAAAATCACTCATAAATCAATTTATCACAAAATAAAGCTCAAATAAATAAACGGATCTGCACCACGATGATCAACATAAAATTCCGATCGTCGACCATCCTAGTCTAATTTTCGAAAAATAATTAATTAATTAAATAATTTCTGAAATTAATTAAATAAATACTAAAAATCCAACTTAGGCCATGTAATGCCTAATTGGAAGCTGGAACGGACTCAGAAAAATTTCAAGTGTCATTCAATAAATATTAGGACATGTCTACTTGCTAATCACACTAACCATTCTCCTAACATTCATAGGTAATTCCCTAATTGAATTATTCTAATCTAATCTAACCACCTAATTGCACTTAATTAAATCTAATCAACCCCTAAGCATCATTAGCAAACTAATTAGGGATTAGTGAGTAAAACTCACCCGTTTAACAATCCGTTCGGATTGAAACGTCGGGAACATCGCAAGGGACGTTTTTCTCCAAAGCGGGCCTAGGGTTCTAAGCCTGGAAACACCTCAAAACGGGCTTGGAAGTGGTTGTGAAACCCACTTTTCTGCTTGCTGTTTTGAGCTGCAAAACAGGGGAAATGGAGTTGGTTTGGTGCGGTGAGGCTCGGGAAAGGTAGCGGGGACGGTCTCGGGTCCAAATCGGGACAAACCGGCGGTGGAGGAAGCTTCGGTGGCCTTCCATAGCCACGATACAGTTGCTGAACCGACATGAGAGGCGAGCAAGGCACGGCGGCACGAGGGGTAGCTCGCGCGAGCGGTGGCGCGCGGACATGGCGATGGCTTGTGGCGGCGATGGCGTGCTCGGCTCCAGCGGCTCCGGCGACTCTCCTTGGCTTGTTGGTGATTGAACAACCATGAAGGGGAGGAGAGACTTGACCGGTTGTAGGCTAGAGGGAGAGAGAAAGGAAAGGGATAAGAGAGGTGGGCCACCTTGGTCATTTTTTTCCACACTTGCTCTCCAAGTTTCATCCTACACCACCCACCCTTCCTTGTTTCAAAACCAGCCAACAATGCTTGCCTTAGGATCCTTGAAATGGTCCAAAAAGACTAGGGCAAGGGGGAGCTACGAAATTGGCACTCATCTCTCTCAATTGGACACCATTCCTCACTTGGTTAAATCTCAATTGGCTTCAATAAATTCAATTGGTCATCTCGGCATTTTTCCTCACCCATATATCCATCATGCTTCCCAATTTTGCTATCAAAAGCGATCCTTGGCTTTTTATGCAAAAAAAGGTCATGCGACGACTTTTTCCTAAAAAGTGTCGGGTTACAGAAAAATCTTCTGAGACTGAGTCGACACTCCTAGAATTTATTGTGACATGACAAAATCTTCAATTTCTGAAATCGGACTTGAATTGACGGTTAATTTCCATTCGACGTGTTTTTAGCGTGACCTAGGATACCGGGTAACTTTCAGGCATTTTTAGTGCAATTGACCTGTGGTCGATTTTCTTCGGGCCACTATGAACCCACTCGACTCATTGGTGACTCTCGGTTGTCATGAAAATCTCGAGGATCCAAATACGGACACAGGGTCCCAAAACAATAGGAAAATTAGTCTAGTGCTGGTCGACGAGAATTTTTCAATT
The DNA here is from genome assembly GCA_014182565.1 of Eucalyptus marginata. NCBI lineage: Eukaryota > Viridiplantae > Streptophyta > Magnoliopsida > Myrtales > Myrtaceae > Eucalyptus > Eucalyptus marginata. Next base: position 105,092 of record CM024595.1, on the reverse strand, counting down.
TAGTGGTGTCACCCACGATTAGCCACACATCTCAGTCGAACCAGCCTATCTCTGATTTCGAATTGATTTTATATTATGCTGTATTGGCCTGTAAAGATGAGCATAGTCGAGAAGCTAATTCCTAGTCGAATTCTCAAGTCTATTTGCCTTAAAATCCTTAATGGCTTCCCTAGGTAATCTAGTTATCTCGAGAGTGATCAGCTTTGAGAACAGCCCTATAGGCGCGTCAATGAAATGCCCGATTTATTCAATAGAAGACAGGACTGAAAATCTGGGATGTCACACATCAAGCCAGATCGAATCATTGATCAATCGACTTAGTCGATTCCATGTCATCATGATCTTCTCTTGGTCGGCCCATTCAATACTATCTATAAGGTCCTATCAAATCAGGACTGCTCACCCTAAGCTGAAGATAGATAGTATAGCTTACCCATAGCTGATCAATTATATATGGCTCACCAAAGCTAATAAATCATATATGGCTCATTCAATACTATCTACAACAAAGTATATTGCTCACCCAAAGCTGTCATATCATAGCCCACAGGCTGATATAGCAAACTAATAATGCTCACCAGAAGCTGCTAAGGTATACTGCCCACCTAAAGCTGATATATCATGGCCCTTAGGCGGATATAGTATATCGGTATACTGCTCATCCAAAGCTGACATATCAGAGCCCGTAGGTTGATATAGTATACCATCCTGACCATCTATGAAATTCACCATTTTTATCATACCAGATAAAAATACTCGTGTATGGGTACACGATCGGCCTCTGCCAAAAATATAATATCTTTAGTTTAGTAAATCCCACTAATTATATGGTCGATAAAAACATTTTTGGCGTTGTCAATCGACGCCCGTGATTTTCTAATTAATTACTAAATTTAATTAATTTTGGGATAAATACCCAAAATTGCAAATCACACTTAATTTGCACCATCCAACACTCAATTAAATAAACATATCACACCATTGCAATCAGCATAAAATTCTAGTCACCAGCTATCCTAGTATAATTTCTGGAAAATAAATAATTACGAAAATTAATTATTAAATACCAAAAATAACAACTTAGGCCGGAAAAGCCTAATTAAAAGCCGAGACGGGTCCAGAAAATTTCTAAACCTCACTAAATAAATACTAGAGCTTATCTAGGCTCTAATTACACTACTTTAATTACCTAACATGCAATAACAATTAATTAAATTGCTAATCTATTCTAACTATCCACCTAATCCATACTTAGTCTAAACTATTCAACCCTTAAACGTCATTAACTTACTAAGCAGGGATTAGTGAATTAAACTCACTTAATTAACGATCCGCTCAAATCAAAACGACCGGGACGAGGAAAGGATTAAGAAACTCCAAAGCGGGGTCGGGAAAGTCACCAAAACAAACCAAATAGTGGCTGCGAGACCCACTCGGTTTGGTTCTGGTTGAGGCCAAGAAAGGTGAAACCGGTGGCTGGTTGGGTGAGCAAGGACCGGCGATGGCTGCAACAAGGCTTCACGGCGGCAGGCGAGCTTCCAGGCAGCTCTAGCAATGGCAAGGCGAGCTCGAACAACTCCGGGGATGGCCTAGGCTCATGGCTGAGGTCGAATGGCAGCCAGGGACGCACGGGTCTGGCGTGGCTAGCGTACGAGTAGCGAACGGCTCCGGGGGTGCGATGGTGGCGTGCGGTGGTTCCGGTGGGGCTGCTGGCTTGATGGTCGGTTTTTCTGGGTTGCTGGGAGCTTCAAGGGCTGAAAGAAGGAGGAGGGATCGACGAGTGAGGGAGAAGAAGGAGGGGGAACCGGCTGCTGCAAGGGGGGGACCACTTTGGTCTCTCTCTCGTCACTTTGTCCCCTTGGTGTGTCCCACCAAGCTTACCATTATCCACAGCCAATTTCCCAGCCCTTTAGCTTCCTCTAGAAGTCTTGAGTTGGTCCAAAAGTTGGGTCCAAAGGGGGCATAAGAATTTTGGTTGGAATTGGTTCAATTTCCATTCAATTCCTCCTCGAATCAACTCATTTTGGCTTCTATAAATCCCACCGACATATCATCGATCAAATTGGCATTTTCCTCGCTAATAGAACCTCCTTGCATCCTGATTTCGTGATAAAAAATGGTCCTTTGATTTTACTGGTCGAAAACGGCCATATGTCGATTTTTTCCGCCAAAACCTCGGTTTGCAAAAAAATCTTCAGAGACTGAGTTGACGTTCCTAAAATGACTCGTGGCATGACAAAACTTTCAATTTCTGAAATCGGATTCAAATTCGCGGTTAATTTCAATCTGGCATGATTTTAGCGTGACCTAGGCTACCGGGTATCTTTTAGAAATTTTTAGTGCAAATGACCCGTGGTCGATTTTCTTCGAGCCACAATGAATCTCTTCAACACATTGGCGACTCTCGGTTGTCATGAAAATCTTGAGGATTCAAATACACACATAGGATACCAAAACGACCGAGAAATCGCCTAGTGCCGATCGACGAGAATTTTTCAATTTGGTCGAATCACCCACGTTTAACCACATATCTCAGTCGAACTGACTTATCTCTGATTTCTAATCGATCTTATTGTGTCGTACTGATCTCTATAGATTAGCACAGTCGAGTAGTCGATTCTTGGTCGAATTCTCAAGTCTATTGCGTTAAAATTCGTTAATGACTTCCCCAGATAGTCTAATTATTTCAGGAGTGATTAGCTCTGAGAATAGCACTATAGATGCGTCGACGAAAGGCCCAATTTATTTAATTGAAAACATAATTGAAAATTCAGGATGTCACAACTCTTCCCCTCTTATAAAAATTTCGTCCTCGAAATTTAAACCATTACAATACTTTAAGCAAAAAGGTGGGGGTACAATTGGCTCATCAACTCTTCACTCTCCTAGGTTGCTCTTTTAGTGCCGTGGTGTTGCCAGACCACTTTGACCAATGGGATGGTCTTGGTGTGCAGAACCTGCTCTTTTCGATCCACAATATGAACTGGGCTCTCAACGTATGACATTCTGTCATCCACGTCCAATTCTTCAAAATTAAGCATGTGGGTCGGATTAGGCTCGTATTTCCTCAACATCAACACGTGAAAGACGTCGTGCACTTGCGCTAGTCTCGGCGGCAAAGCAAGACGATATGCTAGGATCCCAATTCTCTCTAGAATTTCAAATGGACCTACGTAGCTCAGACCCAGTTTCCATTTCTTACCAAAGCACGAAGTACCCCTCATTGGTGACACCTTCAGAAAAATGTGATCACCAACTTGGAATTCCAATAGTCTCTGGCGCTTATCTGTGTAGTTCTTCTGGCAGCTCTGAGCGGTCTTAAGTCTGCCTCTAATAACTGCAACAGTATCCATTGATTGCTAAACCAACTCTGGGCCTGTGATCTTTCTTTCCCCAACTTCATCCCAACACACTAGCATTCTACACACCCTGCCATACAACGCTTCGAAGGGAGCCATCTGAATGCTCTACTGATAACTGTTGTTGCAGGCAAACTCAACCAGATGAAGTTGTTCTTCCTAACTTCCATTGAAATCTAGCACGCAAGCTCGGAGCATGTCTTCAAGAGTTTGGATTGTCCTCTTAGACTGGCTATCCGTTTGAGGATGATATGACGTACTGTACTGCAGCTTTGTTCCTAAAGCACTCTGCAAGCTCTTCCACAAAGTAGCTGTGAATCTCGGGACTCGGTTTGATGTGATCGTCATTGGCACTCCATGTAGACGAACGATCTGACTCACGTACAACTCTACGTGTCTATCCAAACTAAGGTCCTTTCGTACTGCAATAAAGTGATCCGACTTTGTCAGTCTATCGACCACTACCCAAATGGAATCATTACCTCTTTGACTCCTCAGTAGGCCTGTCACAAAATCCATTGTGATGTGCTCTCACTTCCACTCTGGGATCTCAAGAGGTTGCAAAAGTCCTCTCGGTTTACAATGTTGTGCCTTCACTTGCTGACACGTCAAACACTTAGTGACATGCTTGGCGATTTCTATTGGAGAAAACTTCCCTATTTGTTTTGAAGTTGACAAAACGTTTCCATCAATCTAGTCTGAAGACTTGTAGACTCTATCGTCAAAGTCTGAAGACCTCCAGACTCAAGATTTAAGTCTGCCCTCATTGACAGTTTCTAGACCGATGAAGAAAAGTTTTATCCGTTGAAGAAGACTTATCCAGATGTGGGTTTATCTTTAAGGATTTGATTCGTATGGTTGAAGAAGATCTCACGGCTGGAGATGGCATCTCAAAATCTATTATTCGTATTGAAATCAATTCGAGTAATTTAGATCCGTTGATTGATGAAGTGTACTTGGAAGGTTCTACTTATGGAAACCTAGATCTTGATTGTATAGGCGAGCAGGATTGGTGGGCTATCATCATATTCCTTAAATAACTCGAGATCTCCCTAATTGATTTTGTCCAACGGTTGATTGGAAGAACTCCATTGGAAGGTGCCAATGGTTATGAAGGCATGGAGGAGTATATAAGGAAGACGCTTTAGTTATTCAAGAGTGTGCGTGATAGAAGAATTCTAAAGTCTGAAGCTCTTAATTCTTTGTTATTTCATTTACTAAGCTTATACTGTATTCGAAAGAGAGATAAATACTTGTGAGACCTTGAGGAAGTGTAGTAGAGTCTCTAAACCGTAGAATCAAGGACGTGAGACCGTAATATCTCTTTTGGTTCTTAGTGAAATCCAGCCGGTGGGGGGTCGGTGCGGGAGAGTGGACGTAGGCTTGGTCTAAGCCGAACCACTATAAACCTTGTGTTCTTATTCTCTTCCCCGAATCTCTTTATTTTGTTCGTAGCTCTATTTAACCGCTAAAGTCCGATCTCGCTCAAAGTCTCGCCGCTCTTCAAACTCGCTTTCAAAAGTCTCGTTGTTATTCGACTTAGGTTAAAAGTAAAGGTTTTCATAGTATTTTGCAGAATCTGTTTTTACACCTATTCACCCCCCTTTAGGTGCTTCTACTAGCCCTTTCAATTGGTATCAAAGCATGTGTACTCATTTATTTGAAGTGTTTTTACTTCTGAGTTAAAGATATATGGCTAGTATTTTGGCTCTAGGACTGGTTGAAGGTCAAAGCAACACCAAACCTCCTTACTTTGATGGAAAGGAATACAATGTATGGACGAACAAGATGAAAGCTTTCCTAAGATCGAAAGATCCCCTTTAATGGGGTGTGGTAGAAAAGGGAGTTATTCCTACAAATGTATCAACTTCAGAAAGAGGAAAGGAAGTGGTAGATGCTAGCGAGATGACACAAGCAGATATAACCAAGAGACAAGCTCTTGATGCATAGGCTATTTACTCTTTATATTGTGCCTTATCTCCTACTGAGTATAACAGAATTTCATCTTGTGAAATAGTGAAAGAAGTCTGGGACAGGTTGCATGTTACCTGTGAAGGAACCGATCGAGTTAAAGAAACAAAGATCAACATTCTTCTTGGGCAATATGAAGCTTTCAAAATGAAGCCAGGAGAAACCATCACTGATATGTTTAGCCGATTTACAAAGATTGTAAATGGTCTTGCATATCATGAACAACCAATCTCAGGGCAAATGAAAGTCAACAAGTTGCTATGAGGACTCTCCAAAGACTGGAATCACATCAAGACTTCCATTAGAGAAACACAAAAGATCGCGCCTCTATCAGTAGATGAATTAGTAGGCACACTTCAATCTTATGAAATGGAGCAAATCAATGAGGAATAAGGTCCTAAAGGTAAGAAGTCAATTGCTTTAAAGTCTAATGATGATTCTGATGTTACAGATTCAGAAGAAGACCTGGATGATGAAGAGCTAGCACTCATGATAAGGAAGTTCAGAAAATTAAATAGAAAAGGAAGAAAATACAATTGGAGGAAGCAGGGTACTCAAAGATTTCATAATAAATCAACTGAGGAAAATGAGTCCAACAAAGATGTTACTTGCTTCGAATGTAAAAAGAAAAGACACATCGTACCCAACTGTCCTCTTTTTGAAGAAAAAGGAGAAATACAGAGAAATTCAAGAAAGCTCTTAAAATAGAGACTTGGAGCGACACAGAATGTGAAGAAAGTGATGAAGAGTATGCTAACATTTGTCTGATGGCAAATTCAGAATCAGACTTAGACTTTGAGATAGATACAGACTCAGATTCAGACAGTGAAATTGAGGTAAGTAATTTAAAAATTCCTACTAAAGTCTCGAAATACATTGATGAACTTTGTCTTAGCCTCAAAACTTCTCTTAAGAGGATTTCCGAGCTAAAAGGGAGAATTCTACACCGAAGCAATAGGAAAACTCCCGAAAGAAAAGTTTGAAAATTTAGACAAAAGTTTTGTCATTTTGAAAGAAAATGCAGACTCTCTTTCAAAAGAAAATACATGTTTGAAAAATGACATTTCAAAAGTTTCAAAAAGGTTTTCAATAGGATCTAAGAAGCTAGAAAAGATTCTTTCGATACAGAGACCTTACTTTAACAAATCAGGTTTGGGAATGACTTCTGAAACCATTTCTCTAATTGATTTTCCGAAAGTAAAGGAAAGAATCAAATAGAGACCTATTAAGAACTTTTATAGAAATCATTTTCAAAAAGTCTTTGTAAAACCTGTTGGCCAAAGTGCTCTTAAATGTTCTAAGTGTTACAGCTCATAACACTTTGAGGAAGAATGTCCTATGGTTTGGAGACCTGTTAAGAAAGATTGGGCAAAGACTGCATATTACATTAACTCTTATGGATCCAAGAAAATGTGGGTACTAAAGAAAGCTTGAGAATCTTTTTTAATTGCAGGTCACAATCAAGAAGAAAATTAAATGGTATTTGGATAGTGGCTGTTCAAGACACATGACAAGAGATTCAAGTTGTTTCTTAAAGCTTGTTCAAATAAATGAAGGAAAAGTCTCTTTTGGTGGAAAAAGCAAAGGAAGAATTGTTGGATGCCGAACAGTAAAAATTGGACGTCTCACAATTCATAATGTCTCCTTGGTGGAAGGACTGAATTACAATCTTCTAAGCATAAGCCAACTATGCGACACTGGGTTCAAAATCAATTTCCAAGAAGGAACATGTTCAAGAACCAGTAAAGATCACTCTCAATCTTTTACCGGGCGTAGACATGGAAATATTTATCTTCTGGATGTAAAGCCAGAAAGACCTCAATGCTTGATATCAATACAAGATGAAGCGAATCTCGGCATCGGAAGCTTGGCCATATCAACATGAAGCAAATTGCCAAAATCTCTTCCAAGAATCTTGTTCGTGGACTACCCAACCTGAAATACCAAAAAACTGACCTATGCACACCATGTGTGTTGGGAAAATAGGTTCGAAGTTCTTTTAAACCAATAAATCAAGTTTCCACTAATCATGTATTACAGCTTCTACATATGGATCTTTTTGGACCAACTAGAACTCAGAGCATTGGTGGAAAAAGATTTTGCCTAGTAATAGTGGATGATTATTCACAATTTACTTGGGTCTACTTTCTGGCAAGTAAGTCTGAAACCTTCTCTCATTTTTTAAAGTTTGCTAAGAAGGTGCAGAATGAGAAAGGATATGCTATTTCAAGCATACGGATAGACCATGGAGGTGAGTTTGAAAATCAAGACTTTGCCAAATTCTATGATGAATCTGGTTTTCAGCATATGTTCTCCTCTCCTTACACTCCTTAAGAAAATGGAGTTGTGGAAAGGAAGAATAGATCTTTACAAGAAATGGCAAGAACTTTTTTAATTGAAAGTAATATTTCTTCTCGTTTTTGGGCTGAAGCAATTTCTACAGCATGTTATATTATTAACAGAGTATTCTTAAGGCCTATTCTAGAGAAAACTCCCTATGAGTTATTCAAAGGAAAGAAGCCAATTGTTTCTTATTTTCATGTTTTTCGTTGCAAATGTTTTATATTGAAAAATGTGAATGATCAAATTGGTAAGTTTGAAGAAAAATCAGACGAAGGTATCTGCCTTGGATATTCAACCTCTAGCAAAGCTTACATAATATTCAACAAGAAGACTCAATCTGTGGAAGAATCGATGAATGTCAAATTTCAAGACTATCTGCAAAATCAAACAATTCAGACTCAGACTAAAGAATCTGAATCTGCTCCAGACTTTACAAAGTCTACTTTCCCTGAAGTAGCTCAGACTCTAGAAGAAATACAACGAACGGATGTTGAAGATTCAACTGAAGAAGAAGATCAACACTCTGTCAGACTGACCAGCAATTGGAAGCATAAGTCTAGTCATCCCAAAGAACTCATCATTGGCAACATTGATGAAGGAATTCGTACCAGATCCAAAAAGCAAGAAGTGTCTAGTGCTGTGGCATTTATTTCTGAAATCGAACCCAAAAGCATCGAAGAAGTTTTAACCGATGAAAGCTGGATTGAAGCAATGCAAGAAGAACTCAGGTAGTTCAGCATTAACGATGTTTGGGAATTAATTCCCAAACCAAAAGGTAAATCTATTATTGGAGCTAAATGGGTTTTCAGGAACAAGATGGACGAAAAAGGAAAAGTGATAAGGAACAAAGCAAGACTCGTGGCCAAAGGATACACGTGAGAAGAAGGGATAGACTATGATGAGACTTACGCTCCTATAGCAAGGTTAGAAGCAATTAGATTATTACTTGCTTTTGCTTGTTATAAGAGATTCGACACCATTTTATTAGAGATCATGTTCAAAGTGGAGAAGTCTTGATCCAATTTATTGACTCAAAGAATCAGCTGGCAGACATATTCACAAAACCCTTAGACAAAAGCTTATTTGAGTCTATTCGCTCCGACTTAACATATTAGAATCAAGAAGCTCGACTAAGGGATAAAGTCTGAAGATGCTCAGACTCAGAAGACCAAAGGTTACGTCTGTAAGTTATTTCAATTCTAGCAATTTAACTTTAAAAAAAAAAAAAACTCGAAAAGATATGATTGCTTATTAATCGCAAATTGATTGATGTTGTCTTTCCAAGTTGTAAGCAATTATTCTTTTTCAAAAAGGAAGTTATCATTTTTGAAAAGACAGTTATCTATTTTCAAAAAGGCAGTTATTCATTTTTTGAAAAGGCATTTTTATTTTTCCTTTTATGACGGTTTGTATACCTCATTTCGACTACTTTATATACAGTACTTCTTTTTCATTTTTACTCACGAACCCTAGAGCTCAAAACTTCACTTTCTTCCTTTTTCCCTCTAGTTTAATCCTTAAAGTTTTCATCTTTCTCGCGAATCGAGTTTGAAAAATCTTTCAAAGGCTGTGATAATGTCTTCCCAAAAAAAGTCCTTAAGGATTGCAAGCAGGGGACCACAGCATATGCGTGAGGGTCCTACGCACTTCGATCTAACTAAGGAAGAAGACTCTATAATGCAGCAACAAAGTCAACAACAACATTCTCAACCATGCCATTCTTCTCAGGCTAGACAACAAGAGCCTCAGCAACATCAATTAGAGGAAGAAATTATTGAGGATGTCGAACCCGTAAGGACTCTTAAGCCTACTTTTACTTTCAAGCTCTACACCGCCTTGAAGGAAGGTGGTTCTGCAATGACTTTTATTGATGAATTTTTTAGGGAAAAGGGGTACCGAAATGAAACCGTTTTCTTAAGAACGATGGAACGTTTGGGAATCGCTCCTGCTGGTTCGGTAGAAAGGGCTTTTGCGAATTTTCCAAGTGATCCACGCTTTGGAGGAGTTAATCAACCTGAGGGAAAAGATGATGATGAAAAGATGTTCACTCATTTTACGCCTAGAATGGGTGTTGCTATGAACAGTCGAGGAGGTAGAGCAGATCTGTTTCACTCTGAAGAACACAAGCGAGTGTATTCTAAACTACTGAAGCGAGGGGTAATGAACCCAAGGAGTGTGGATTTTGACTTTCTCGATTCATTGAACGTAAAGCTGCGGGAGAAGTTTACTTTACTCCAACTTGACCATTTTTGTTCTGAGACAATAGTAGCTTATCCGGAACTTACTGCGTATTTCTATTCTAATCTAAGCTTTTTAGATGCGAATAGATTTTCCTTCAGTGTTAGAGACCAGGATTATGTCGTAGATATGGACACTCTGGCTGATGTGATTGGAGTGGAGAGAGGAATTTTCCAAACAATCAGTGTGTCTATTGGTCATGCCACTATAGAGCTTGTTTGAGATAGAATTGCAGAAGGTCGGATCTCCTATTTGAGGATGAGTGCCTCTAATGTCTTGCTCCATAAGATTGTGATTAACTGTCTCAGACCCAAATCCACATCAAAGACTGATGTCTCCAATTCTGAAGCAAAGCTAATGTACGCCATCAACGTTGGTTACAAGTTCTCTCTTCCTCATACTATCATGTTCCACATGTATAGGTCAATGGTAAAGGACAAGGGACAACTCCCTTATTCTGCTCTTGTTACACGTTTGTTCAGACATCTTAATATTCAGCCTCCTAAAACTCTGTGTGTTCGAACCATTGATCCAATGGTGATAGGACTGAAGATGATTTCAAAGATGCGTCTAAAAGAGCTAAACAAGGCTTTAGAGAGATTTAAGGTGAAGACCCCTGTCAAGACTCGACAAGACCTTGTGGCTGAAAAAGGAAAGGCAAGGAGCCCATGACAGCTCCATCCAAGAAAAGAAGAGCACTCATCTTACAGGATGAAGAAGATGAGGATGACATCACTATTTCTGCTCTTGCCTTAAAGAACTTACAGCATCCTGTTTCAGAGACAGCGGATCGAGAGAACCTAGACAGAGAAGAGACGGAAATGATGAGGAAAGAAGAAGAAGAAAGAAGATCAGAAGAAGATGAGCAAAGAGGAGGACACACAGAAGGAGAAAGTCATGGTGCTTTTCCAGCAGAGAAAGAAGCACAAGATCATCGTGACATTGAAGAAGATCCAGAAGAGTACTTCTCTCCACCTGAAGGCACAAAAACAGGGGGAGCTGCTGATAAAAGAGGTACTCCTTCACTTGCTTTTACCAATGATGATGTTAGTCGTTCTCCTACCGATCCAGAGGATGTGTATGCCTCTCACTTTCTTGAAGAAGGTAATGAGGCTTCATCTCCAAGTCCGGATGTTCGTGTTGAAGTTCCATCATCCGGCAACACTCCACAAACTGATCATGCTAAAGCAAGTACTCAAACTGACAACTCAGCTGACTTTAGAAGATTGGTTGAACTTCTTCTGGACATCAAAGGTCAGATCTATGCATTGGGATGTGAATTTCAGAATATGCAGAATGCTCATCAAGCCACCTCAGTTTCTTTGCACGATCAAGTTCAAGCCCTTAATCTTCAAGTTCAAGCTAACGCAAATGGTGAGGATTTAACGCAACTGAAGGAGGATCTGAAAAAGCTGGAGGAAACTGTCGAGTCTATGGGAGATTTCCAGCTCGTTCGCATTCCAAAACAATCTTAATTTTATCCAATTCTCTTTTTATGCTCCACCTTTTGTTGTTGACAAAAAGGGGGAGAAGTCGGTGTAGATTTGACTATGATTTTGATTTGGCTGGTTTGATACTTTTTGACTGATCTTTTGTTTGGATGGACTGGTTTGGACTGATTTGGTTTGTTTTAATGCTTGCAGTATCTTAAGCTATGATTTTGGTAAAGATAGTTGGTTTTACAGGACTAACTTATTTTCTATGGATGCAGAATTGCAGAATCGCTACTATCTTTATCCTAATCTACCTATCTTTTATAAGATATCTTTGTTTGCTTAAAGTATTGTCTTGCAGGTCAAAAGTATCCAAATCTGCAGAAAAGTTTTGTCACCATCAAAAAGGGGGAGATTGTTGGAGAAAACTTCCCTATTTGTTTTGAAGTTGACAAAACGTTTCCATCAGTCTAGTCTGAAGACTTGCAGACTCTATCGTCAAAGTCTAAAGACCTCCAGACTCAAGATTTAAGTCTGCCCTCATTGACAGTTTCCAGACCGACAAAGAAAAGTTTTATCCGTTGAAGAAGACTTATCTAGATGTGGGTTTATCTTTAAGGATTTGATTCGTATGGTTGAAGAAGATCTCACGGCTGGAGATGGCATCTCGAAATCAATTATTCGTATTGAAATCAATTCGAGTAATTTGGATCCATTGATTGACGAAGTGTACTTGGAAGGTTCTACTTATGGAAACCTAGATCCTGATTGTATGGGCGAGCAGGATTGGTGGGCTATCATCATATTCCTTAAATAACTCGAGATCTCCCTAATTGATTCTGTCCAACGGTTGATTGGAAGAACTCCTTTAGAAGATGCCAATAGTTATGAAGGCATGGAGGAGTATATAAGGAAGACGCTCTAGTTATTCAAGAGTGTGCGTGATAGAAGAATTCTAAAGTCTGAAGCTCCTAGTTCTTTGTTATTTCATTTACTAAGCTTATACTGTATTCGAAAGAGAGATAAATACTTGTGAGACCTTGAGGAAGTGTAGTAGAGTCTCTACACCGTAGAATCAAGGACGTGAGACTCGTAATATCTCTTTTGGTTCTTAGTGAAATCCAAATCGGTGGGTCTGTCGGTGCGGGAGAGAGGACATAGGCTTGGTCTAAGCCGAACCACTATAAACCTTGTGTTCTTATTCTCTTCCCCGAATCTCTTTATTTTGTTCGTAGCTCTATTTAACCGCTAAAGTCCGATCTCGCTCAAAGTCCGCCGCTCTTCGGACTCGCCAAAAGTCTCGTTGTTATTTAGACTCGGGTTAAAAGTAAAGGTTTTCACAGTATTTTGCAGAATCTGTTTTTACACCTATTCACCCCCCTCTAGATGCTTCTACTAGCCCTTTCAATGTCTGCCTTCATACCAAATCACCAATAGTGTTGACGCAGATTCTGATCCATCTTAGTACTACCAAGATGAATGCTGTAACTGCTACGATGAGCTTCTGATAAGATCTCCTCTTTAAGCTCAGCATCACCAGGTACAACCAGTCGTCCTTGGAACCTCAGTGTTCTGTCCTCATAAATCTGAAAGTCAGCCTTCCTCTTATCGGAATCTTCTTGCAGAATCTTCTGAACATCTGGGTCTATTGGCTGAAGTAATTTGATCCTGATTTGGACATCCTACTCAATTATGAGGGTGGCCATAAGATTCAAAAGGTGGCCTATCTCAAACTTGAACACCGAATCTCGAGCTCTCCCGATTAAATTCTACTCCTTAAGTACCATCTACGCTACAGAAGACTTTCGACTCAAAACGTCAGCAACCTTATTCGCCTTTCTAGGGTGATATAGGATATCACAGTCGTAGTCCTTCAGAAGTTCCATCTAGCGGCGCTGTCTCATATTCAACTCCTTCTAAGAGAATAGATACTTGAGACTTTGATGGTCAGTGAAGATCTGGAATCTTTCTCCACACAAATAATGTCTCTAAATCTTCAAAGCGAAAATAATTGCCGTGAGTTCTAAGTCATGTGTCGGGTAGTTCTGTTCATGAGGTCTCGATTGGCAAGAGGCGTATGTAACAACCCTGCCATGTTGCATTAGTACGCAATCCAGTCCTCTGAACGACGCATCACTATAGATCTCGTATCCTCCAAGACCAGATGGAATGGTCAGCACAGGTGCGATAGTCAGCTTTTGCTTAAGCTCTTGCAAACTACGCTCGCACTTGTCTGTCCACACAAACTTCTCTTCTTTCTTCAGGAGTCGGGTTAATGGCGATGCCAATGCTGAAAATCCTTTCATGAACTGTTTGTAATAACCTGCCAAACCCAGAAAACTCCTGATCTCTGTCACGGTAGTCGGTCTTGGCCAGTTGATCACTGCTTCAATCTTGGCAGGGTCCATGGCTATTCCTTCGCCTGAAATAACGTGACCTAGGAAAGTAACACGAGTCAACCAAAACTCGCATTTGCTAAACTTAGTGTACAACTAATGATTTCTCAGGGTTTGCAGTACCATTCTCAGATGACTCTCATGCTCCTCATCACTCCTCGAATACCAGGATATCATCGATGAACACGATCACGAACTGATCCAGATATTCTTTGAAGACTCGGTTCATCAGATCCATAAAAGCAGCTGGAGCATTCGTCAACCCGAACGGCACTACATTGAACTCATAATGGCCGTATCGAGTACGAAATGCTGACTTTGGAATGTCCTCTTTCCCGATCCTCAACTGATGATATCCTGTCCTCGTAACTGATCAAACAAGTCGTCGATCCTCGGGAGTGGATACTTATTCTTGATCGTCACCTGATTGAGTTGAGGATAATCGATGCATAGACGCAACGAACCATCTTTCTTCTTCACAAATAGAACTTGTGCTCCCCAAGGTGATGCACTAGGACGTATGAATCTCTTATCTAACAATTCCTGCATCTGCACCTTCGGTTCTTTCAATTCAAATAACGCCATCCGGTAAGGAGCCTTAGAGATTGGCTTTGTTCCAGGTGCCAACTCAATTACGAACTCGATCTCTCTCTCTAGTGGTAAGCCTGGCAATTCCTTTGGAAATACGTTTGGAAATTCTTGCACCACTGAGATATCTTCGATCTTCAGCTCCTTAACTGTCATATCCACGACAGTTGCCAGGTAACTCTGACAACTCTCGTATAACAAACGGGTTGCTTCAAGCGACGAGATCAATGTAATCGAGGGTCTTCCTCGACTTCCATCAAAATCGAAACTCTAACCCTCTAACGGGTCAAACTGAATCACTTTACGATAACAGTCCATCTTAGCTCGTTGCTTGGTGAGCCAGTCCATGCCAATTATCAAGTCAAAGTCATACATGGCTAGGACTAATAAATCTATCATCCCCTCTCGCTCACCAATCCCTAACTTGCAACCAGAACAACCTAATGCAGATAGCACCTTATCCTTTAACGGTGTAGATATCATAACCACTGACTCCAGCAACTCAGGACTTAATCCTATCAGCCTAACATATTGCTCGGCAATAAAAAAATGAGCCGCTCCAGGGTCGAATAAAGCATAAGCAGCATGGTTGTTCAGCAAAACCGTACCAATGATCACATCAGGCGCATCCTCAGCCTGACCTCTCGTGATGGCATACACTGTCCCTTGAGCTGGGGCTCCGATTTGTCCACCCTATGGTGCGTTCTGCGGTGCATATCCTCTGATCTGATCCATCGGTGGCGATGGCGGTAACCGTTGTTGTCCTCTTGGTCTCCTAAGATAATCTCTGGTCATGTGACCCTACTGGCCACAGTCAAAACAAACGCCCAGTCTTCGAGGGCACGGAGCTGTACCATGTTGTCTTCCACAGAAGTGACACATACCATTTTGGCTTGGCCCTGCCTTGCCAACTCCACCCTTCCTATTGAGCGGGACAGGAAATCTTCCCCCGGTAATGGGCTTCTTTCCATACCGATTCCCATCTCGATTTGATCCAAACCGCGACCTAGATGTGGCAGCTCTTTCATTCTGATCTCTTTCTATCATCTGGACCTACTCATACAGGTTGTTATAATTTCTCAGGTTGAGTAATATCAGCGGACTCCTCAATTCTGGCCTGAGTCCGTCTTTAAATCTCCTAACTCGATTTGCTGGATTCTCGACCAGTTCAGGAGCGTACTGCGATAGTTCAGCGAACTTCGCCTCATACTGATCTACCGTCATTGAGCCTTGGCGAAGGCGCCGGAACTCTGCCATCTTCAGTTCTCTGGCAGTCTCAGAGAAGTATTTACTGTTGAAGACCTCAACGAAGGCATTCCACTCTAGGGCTACACCTTCAGGGAATATCGTTCCTTGGGTGGTTCTCCACCAAGTACTTGAATCCATAAGGCTGCGGCTTCGGGGTCTCCTACTCCAGAAAACTTTGGTGGGTTCAATCTTAGGAATTGTTCCACCAACTTGTGTATTGGTCTGCCAGCGATCATGTTCCCTAATGGAACCTCAGCAGGTGTGGCAACAGCAGCAGCCTTTGTGGTAGCATTCGCAGTAGCTGTGGTAGTGGCGGCTGAAGCAACGGCACTAGTAGCTTGGATCTGTGATTGTTGATCCATTCTGTTACCCATCATCTCGAGTGCTTGCATGATCCCAGCAAATCTTGGATCTTCAGGGGCTACAACCCCAGCTCCAACGGGAGGCGGTGCTACTCCACTCGCGCCAGCCTGTGTTGGCGCTCTACCCCTGCCTCCTCGGGTACCGACTCTTGTCGGCGTCCTACCTTGAGTCACGGGCCCAATGGTACGCTTCCTAAGAGTCCTCTGCTCCTGATTGCTCATTGCTTAGTTTCTATTGAAACTTGCCTTCCAATTCCACACAGAATTAGAAGTCGAGGGATCCACATAAACAAACAATTCTACCAAGCAACTAACACAGACATGCACCAGCATGGAATGAAGGCCAATCCTGTTAACTATCCCATAAACTATCGCACCTTATCACTTCAATCCCTAACCAGGCTTTGATACCCCTTAAACGGGGATGTCACGCCCCGATCCTCCGAGCGCGTACCCATCCCTCTACGGTCGATTAAATATCGACGTCCTAGGACGCATCGCTGACCCATTCATTCTTATGCACATGCGGAAGCAAATAAATAATCCTCAGACAACAACAAGATGGGATCGGAAAATAGGACCACAAATTTTCAAAACCAAACCACACTTATATATATATATATATATACACACACACACACACACACACATAGCTATAATACAAGCTGATATATAGATGCAAGGTCTACAAAACAGGGGGGGCTCAAAGAACTACAGATCTTCCTCTTCCTCCACCTCCTCACTCTCATTTGAGCTTGCAGCCGAGTACACCAGAGTTCCTGGATCTGCAAGATCCGGGTCTACCGGGTCTACCGTCGAACCACCAGGAGGATCTGTTGTACCTTTCCCAAAAGCAACCTCCAACACATACAGATGTATCTCAGATTCCGGTATGGGACCCTCTCTCTGGCCGTCCTGAGCCTGGCGATACCACGATCTGTATCGGTGGGGCACCTTATGGGGAAGACTCGCATCGACCCAGACTATGGACCTTACCAGCTCATAGGTTTAGCCCTTAGGGCTCCCATGCAGCGGAATGTAAGACCTTTGTTCTGTGACCTTCTTCGGCTGACCAAAATGCTTGGGA
This sequence comes from Eucalyptus marginata, assembly GCA_014182565.1. Classification (NCBI taxonomy): domain Eukaryota; kingdom Viridiplantae; phylum Streptophyta; class Magnoliopsida; order Myrtales; family Myrtaceae; genus Eucalyptus; species Eucalyptus marginata. The sequence continues at coordinate 88,067 of CM024595.1, read as the reverse complement.
GGAGCTACCATCTAGGGACCTGAAAATGTTATCCCACAACGAGGTGAGACGATGTCTCAGCAAGTTCAACCCCCTATGACCTGACTATGAAGAAAATACGCCTCAAGGGCTGCTTAACCACAAGCACAAATCAGAGGACTTACCTTTGCCTCGATTCCTTCCTACAAGTCAATATAATTGACATATTCAACCAATCATTTCAACACATCAAGCCAGATCGAATCATCGATCAATTCACTCAGTCGATTCCATGTCATCACGACCTTCTCTCGGTCGGCCCATTCAATACTATTTATAAGGTCCTATCAAATCGGGACTGCTCACCCTAAGCTGAAGATAGATAGTATAGCTTACCCATAGCTGATAAATTATATATGGCTCACCAAAAGTCGACAACAAAGTATACTGCTCACCTAAAGCCGACATATCAGAGCCCGTAGGCTGATATAGCATACTGATAATGCTCACTAGAAGCTACTAAGGTATACTGCTCACCCAAAGTTGATATATCATGGCCCTCAGGTGGATTTAGTATACCGGTATACTGCTCACCCAAAGCTAACATATCAGAGCCCATAAGTTGATATAGTATACCATCCTAACCATCTATGAAATTCACCATTTTTATCATACCCGATAAAAATACTCGTGTGTGGGTACACAATCGGCCTCTGCCAATAATATAATATCTTTACTTTAGTAAATCCCACTAATTATATGGTCGATAAAAACATTTCTGGCGTTGTCAATCAACACCCGGTGATTTTCTAATTAATTATTGAAATTAATTAATCTTGGGATAAATACCCAAAATTGCAAATCACACTCAATTTGCACCATCCAACACTCAATTAAATAAACAGATCACACCATTGCAATCAACATAAAATTCTGGTCACCGGCTATCCCGATCTAATTTACGGAAAATAAATAATTAATTAAATAATTACGAAAATTAATTATTAAATACCAAAAATAGCAACTTAGGCCGGAAAAGCCTAATTAAAAACCAAGACGGGTCCAAAAAATTTCCGAACCTCACTAAATAAATACTAGAGCTTATCTGGGCTCTAATTACACTACTCTAATAACCTAACATGCAATAATAATTAATTAAATTTCTAATCTTTTCTAACTATCCACATAATCCATACTTAGTCTAAACTAATCAATCCTTAAACATCATTAACTTACTAAGCAAGGATTAGTGAGTTAAACTCACTTGACTAACAATCCGCTCGGTTCAAAACGACGAAGATGAGGAAAGGATCAACAAACTCCAAAGCGGGACTGCCAAGCAGGGTTGGGAAAGCCACCAAAATGGGCCAAATAGTGGCTGCGAGACCTACTCGGTTTGGTTCTTGTTGGGGCCAAGAAAGTTGAAATCAGTGGCTGGTTGGGCGAGCAAGGATCGGCGGTGGCTACAGCAGGGCTTCACGGCGGTAGGCAGGCTTCCAAGCAGCTTCGGTGACGGCGAGGCGAGCTCGAATAGCTCCGGGGATGGCCTAGGCTCATGGCTGAGGTGGAACGGCGGCCTGGGACGCGCGGGTCAAATGCGGCTGACGTGTGGGTAGCGAATGGCTCTGGGGGCGCAACAGTGGCGTGCAGTGGTTCCGGCGGGGCTGCTGGCTTGCTGGTCGGTTTTTCTAGGTTGCTGGGAGCTTCAAAGGCTGAAAGAAGGAGGAGGGATCGACGGGTGAGGAAGAAGGAGGGGGAACTGACTACTACAAGAGGGGACCACTTTGGTCTCTCTCTCATCACTTTGTCCCCTTTGTGTGTCCCACCAAGCTTGCTTTTATCCACAGCCAATTTCCTAGCCCTTTGGCTTCCTCTAGAAGTCTTGAGTTGGTCCAAAAGTTGGGTCCAAAGGGGGCATACGAATTTTGGTTGGAATTGGTTCAATTTCCATTCAATTCCTCCTCGAATCAACTCATTTTGGCTTCTATAAATCCCACCGATGTATCATCGATCAAATTGGCATTTTTCCTCGCCAATAGAACCTCCTTACATCCCGATTTCACGATAAAAAACGGTCCTTTGATTTTCCCGGTCGAAAACGGCCCTATGTTGACTTTTTCCGCCAAAACCTCGATTTGCAGAAAAATCTTCGGAGATTGAGTCAACACTCCTAAAATGACTCGTGACATGACAGAATGTTCAATTTTTGAAATCAGATTCAAATTCGCCGTTAATTTCAATTTGGTGCGATTTTAGCGTGACCTAAGCTATCGGGTAGCTTTCGGAAATATTTAGTGCAAATGACCCGTGGTCGATTTTCTTCGAGCCACAATGAACCTCTTCAACACACTGGCGACTCTCGGTTGTTGTGAAAATCTCGAGGATTCTAATACAGACACAAGGTATCAAAACGACTGAAAAATCAGTTTAGTGTTGATGGACGAGAATTTTTCAATTTGGTGGAATCACCCATGTTTAACCACACATCTCAGTCGAACCGACCTATCGTTGATTTCTAATCGATCTTACTGTGTCGTACTTATATTTGCAGATGAGCACGGTCGAGTAGTCGATTCTTGGTCGAATTCTCAAGTCAATTGCGTTAAAATTCCTTAATGACTTCCCCAGATAGTCTAGTTATCTCGGGAGTGATTAGCTCTGAGAATAGTACTATACACGCGTCGATGAAAGGCCCAATTTATTTAATTGAAAACAGAATTGAAAATTCAAGATGTTACATAAAGTGAGCTTCATCGGTATACTATATCAGCCTGAGAGCTTTGATATATCAACTTAGTGTGAGCAGTATACCTTAGCAGCTTCTGGTAAGCATTATCTGTATACTATATCAGCTTGCGGGCCTCGATATATCAGCTTAGTGTGAGTAGTATACTTTATGAGCTTTTGGCAAGCTATACTATCTATCTTCAGCTTAGGGTGAGTAGTCATTGTTGTGATCGAACTATATAGATAGTATTGAATGGGATGACTAAGAGATGGTGTTGATGGTATGGAGTCGATTGGATCGATTGATCAATGACTCGATTTGATTTGATTTGAATTGAAGTGATTCGTTGAATATATGAATTGTACTGACTTGTAGGAATGAACTGGAGTAAAGGTAAGTCACCTATCTCTTGTGTGCATAGGTAGCCTTTAAGTGTGTTTCCTTCCTAGTCGTAGTTTAGGGGTGAACTTGCTAAGACGTCGTCTCACCCCGTTGTGGGATAACATTTACATGTCCTTAGATGGCTGTACCTCCCGAACGTTTTGGCCAACCGAAGAAGGTTACTGAGCAGCACACTCAGATTCGTCTCCCTAAGAGCTAAGGAGCCCGGGTCTACGAACTCATGCAATCCGTTGTCTAGGTTGATGCGGGTCTACCCCATAAGGTACCCCATCAATTCAGATCGTGGTATCGTTATGGGTGAGATGGACCCAGAGAAGGCCCCCTTTCAGAGTCTGAGATTCCTAGATCAGTGCTGGAGATCGTGTTTGGCAAGGGCACGATTGACCCTCCTGGTGGTTCATTGGTAGACCCGGATCTCTCGGATCTAGAGTCCTCAGAGTATTCAGTTGAAGACTCGAATGCTTAGAGGATCTGTAGCCCTCTACCCTCCCCTTTTTGTAGACCTTGTATATATCGACTAATATTGTATATGACTTAGTTTGATGTGTATAAAGGTGTGATTTGGTTTTTGAAAATTGTGGCCCTACTTTCCTATCCCATCTTTCTATTGTTTGGGGATTAATTATTCGCTTCCGCATGTGCATTAAAAAGAATGGGTTGGCGACACGTCCTGGGACGTCACTATTTAATCGACCGCTAAGGGATGGGCATGCGCTCGGAGGATCGGGGCGTGACATCCCCGTTTAGTGGTATCAGAGCAATTTAGTGGTTGGAGTGAGAAGGTGCAATAAGTTTTCGGGATAGTTAGTATGATTGGCCTTTACTTTATGCTGGTGCATGTCTATGTTAGTTGTTTGTTTGGGATCGCTCAGCTTCTAATTCCATGTGGAATTGGAAGGCAGGTTTCAGTAGAAAACTTGAGTCATGAGTGATCAGGAGCAGAGGACTCCTAGGAAGCATACCATAGGACCTACGACTCAGGGTAGGACGCCGACAAGGGTCGGTACCCAAGGAGGTCATGGTCGAGCGCCAACTCAGGCTAGTGTTAATGGAGTAGCACCGCCTCCTGTTGGTGCTGGGGTAGCAGCCCCTGGTGATCCTAGGTTCGAAGGGATCATGCAGGCGCTTGAAGCGATGAGAGATCTGATAGGGCAACAGGCCTAGAATCAAGCCGCCGCCATTGCCACCGCCACTCAAGCTACTGCTAGTGCTGCCATTGCTGCCACTGCTGAGGCCGCTGCCGCTGCCGCTGCCGCACCTGTTGGAGTTCCAGTTGGGAACATAGTTGTGGAGCGGGAGAGACCAATCCATAAGTTGGTAGAGCAGTTTTTGAAGCTGAACCCGCCTAGGTTCACCGGTGCCGAAGATCCAGAGACTGCATCACTTTGGATTCAAGATCTGGAGAAGGCCTTTACACTGCTAATGTGCACTGAGGCAGAAAAAGTTGTCCTGGCAGTATACCAACTCTAGGGTAACACGAATACCTGGTGGAGGGCCACCAGAGGTACGGTATTTTTGGAAGGCGTAGTCCCGGTGTGGAACGCTTTCCTTAGAGCTTTCAATGACAAGTACTTTTCGGGAATCGCTCGAGAATAGAAGATGGAGGAATTTCAACGCCTCCGCCAAGGAACGATGATTATTGATCAGTATGAGGTCAAGTTTGCGGAGCTTTCTCAGTATGCTCCGAGATTGATAGAGGATCCAGAAGATAAATCTCGATGGTTCAGAAATGGCCTTTGACTAGAGCTGAAGAATCCCTCGGTGCCGCTGGATCTAAAGGACTATTGTGAGGTTTACAACCGAGCCCAACTAATAGAGAGAAGTTTGAATGAACAAGCCGCCTCATCTGGATCAAGGTTTAATTCGAATAGAGATGGGAACCGGTATGGGAAGAGGCCCATGACGGGAGGAAGGTTCTATGTTCCGCCCAACAGGAAGGGTGTTGTTGGAAAGTTAGCGCCAAATTAGAATGGCATATGTCGCTCCTATGGAAGGCGACGTGGTACGGCTCCGTGCCCCCGGAGAATGAGCGCTTATTTTGAATGTGGCCAACAGGGTTACCAGGTCAAAGATTGTCCCAGAAGACAGAGGGGACAATAACAGTTACTGCCGCCGCCACCGATGGGTCAAATAAGGGGTATAGCGCCGCAGATTGCACCGTAGGGTGGACAGAACAAACCCCCAACTCAAGGGATAGTGTATGCCATCACAAGAGGTCAGGCAGAGGACGCGCCTAATGTGATTACAGGTACGGTTACGCTGAACGACCATGCTGCTTATGCTTTATTCGACCCTAGCGTGACTCATTCTTTTATTGCCGAGCAATATATTAAGCTGATAGGATTAAGTCCTGAGTTGCTGGAGTCAGTGGTTAGCATATCTACACCGTTAAAGGATAAGGTGTTAGATGCATTGGGTTGTCCTGGTTGCAAGTTAGTGATTGGTGAGCGAGAGGGGAAGATAGACTTATTAGTCCTAGCCATGTATGATTTCGATGTGATAATTGGCATGGACTGGCTCACCAAGTAACGAGCTAAGATGGACTGCTATCGTAAATCAATTCAGTTTAGCCCGTTAGAGGGTAAAAATTTCGACTTTGTTGGAAGTCGAGGAGGACCCTCGATTACCTTAATCTCGTCGCTTGAGGCAACCTGTTTGTTAGACGGGGGTTGTCAAGGTTACCTGGCAACCGTCGTGGTACGACAGTTGAGGAGCTGAAGATTGAAGATATCACAGTAGTTCAAGAATTTCCAGACATGTTCCTGAAAGAATTGCCAAGCCTACCGCCAGAGAGAGAGATTGAGTTCGTGATCGAGGTAGCACCCAGAACAGAGCCAATCTCTAAGGCTCCTTAGCGGATGGCATTATCTGAGTTGAAGGAACTGAAGGTGCAGATGCAAGAATTGTTGGATAAGGGATTCATACGTCCCAATGCATCACCTTGAGGGGCACCAGTTTTGTTCGTGAAGAAGAAAGATGGTTCGTTGCGCTTGTGCATCGATTATCGTCAACTCAATCAAGTGATGATCAAGAACAAGTATCCACTGCCGAGGATCGAGGACTTATTTGACCAGCTGCAAGGAGCGTCGATATTTTTGAAGATCGACTTGAGGATATGGTATCATCAGTTGAGGATTAGAAAGGAGGGCATACCGAAGTCAGCATTTCATACTCGATATAGCCATTATGAGTTTACTGTAATGCCGTTTGGCTTGACGAACGCTCCAGCTGCTTTCATGGATTTGATGAACCGAGTGTTCAAGGAATATCATGATCAATTGGTGATCTTGTTCATCGATGATATTCTGGTGTATTCGAGAAGTGTTGAGGAGCATGAGAGACATCTGAGGATGGTACTCTAGACTCTGAGGAATCATGAACTGTATTCTAAGTTTAGAAAGTGCAAGTTTGGTTGAATCGTGTTGCGTTCCTAGGTCACGTGATTTCAGGCGAAGGAATCTCTGTGGACCTAGTCAAGATTGAAGCAGTAATCAACTGGCCAAGACTGACAACCGTGATAGAGATTAGAAGCTTCTTGGGTTTGGCTGGGTACTACAGACAGTTCGTGGAAGGACTTTCAGCATTAGTGTCGCCGTTGACTCTCCTGCTGAAGAAGGAAGAAAAGTTTGTGTGGACAGACAAGTGTAGGCGTAGTTTCCAAGATCTTAAGCAGAAGCTGAATACCGCACCCGTGTTGACCATTCCATCTGGTCCTGGAGGATATGAGATCTATAGTGATGTGTCGCTTAGGGGATTGGGCTGTGTTCTAATGCAACATAGTAGGGTAGTTGCATACGCCTCCCGTCAGTTGAGACCTCATGAGTTGAATTACTCGACGCATGACTTGGAACTCATAGCAATCATTTTCGCCTTGAAGATTTGGAGACATTATTTGTGTGGAGAAAGATTCCAGATCTTCACTAACCATCAAAGTCTCAAGTATCTACTTTCTCAAAAGGAGTTGAATATGAGACAGCGTCACTGGATGGAACTTCTGGAGGACTATGATTGTGATATTTTGTATCACCCTGGGAAGGCAAATAAGGTTGCTGACGCTTTAAGTCGGAAGTCTTCAGTCGCACAGATGATGGTTAAGGAATGGGATTTACTTGAGAGAGCTCAAGATTCCGTTTTCAAATTTGAGGTAGGCCACCTTTCACATCTTATGGCCACCTTCAGAATTGAGCCGGATGTACAGATCAAGATTAAGATACTTCAGTCGACAGACCTTGATGTTCAGAAGATTCTGCAAGAGGATACCGATAAGAGAAAGGCTGATTTTCAGATCTCTGAGGATGGAACACTAAGGTTCCGAGGATGATTGTGTGTACCTGACGATGCAGAGCTTAAAGAGGAGATCTTATTAGAAGCTCATCTTAGCAGTTACAGCATTCATCTTGGTAGTATGAAGATGTATCAGAATCTACGTCAACACTATTGGTGGTCTGGTATGAAGGCAGACATCGCCAAGCATGTCGTCAAGTGTCTGATGTGTCAGCAGGTGAAGGCACAGCATTGTAAGCCGGGAGGACTTCTGCGACCTCTTGAGATTCCAGAGTGGAAATGGGAGCACATCACGATGGATATTGTGATAGGCTTACCAAGAAGTCAGAAAGATAATGATTCCATTTGGGTAGTGGTCGATAGACTGACGAAGTCGGCTCACTTCATCGCAGTACGAAAGGACCTTGATTTAGATGGGCACGCAGAGTTGTACGTACGTTAGATTATTCGTCTGCATGGAGTGCCGGTGACGATTACATCAGACCGAGACTCGAGATTTACAGTTGCTTTTTGGAAGAGTTTGCAGGCTGCCTTAGGGACGAAGCTGCAGTACAGTACGGCATATCATCCTCAGACGAATGGCCAGTCTAAGAGGACTATTCAAACCCTCGAAGACATGCCACAAGCTTGCGTGTTGGATTTCAAATGAAGCTAGGAAGAATAGCTTCATCTTGTTGAGTTTGCCTACAACAATAGCTACCAGCAGAGCATTCGGATGGCTCCTTTCGAAGCATTGTATGGCAGAGCATGCAGAACACCAGTGTGTTGAGATGAAGTCAGGGAAAGAAAGATCACAGGCCCAGAGTTGGTTTAGCAGTCAATGGATACAGTTGCAGTCATCAGGGACAGACTAAAGACCGCTTAGAGCTGCCAGAAAAGCTACGCAAATAAGCACTAGAGACCTTTGGAATTCCAAATTGGTGATCACGTTTTTCTAAAGGTGTCACCAATGAGGGGTACTTCGCACTTTGGCAAGAAGGGAAAACTAAGTCCGAGGTACATAGGTCCCTTTGAGATTTTAGAGAGAATCGGAATCCTAGCATATCGTCTTGCATTGCCGCCGAGGCTGGCGCAAGTGTACGACATCTTTCACGTGTCGATGTTGAGCAAGTATGAGCCTGACCCGACCCACATGCTTAATTTTGAGGAATTGGACGTGGACGACAGAGTGTCGTACGTGGAAAGCCCGATTCAGATTGTGGTTTAGAAAGAACTGATTCTGCGTACCAAGACTATCCCGTTGATTAAAGTGGTCTGGCAACACTACGGCACTGAAGGAGCAACTTGGGAAAGCGAGGATTCGATGAGATGACTGTACCCCCACCTTTTTGTTTAAAGAATTGTAATGGTTTAAATTTCGAGGACGGAATTTTTATAAGAGGAGAAGAGTTGTGACATCCTGGAATTTCAGTCCTGTTTTCAATTAAATAAATTGGGCATTTCATCGACGCGCCTATAGTGCTATTCTTTGAGCCGATCATTCATGAGATAACTAAACTATCTGGGGAAGTCATTAAGGGATTTTAGTGCAATAGACTTGAGAATTCGACCCGGAATCGACTACTCGACCGTGCTCATCTGCAGAGATCATTACGGCATAGTTAAAAATCGATTAGAGATCAGAGATAGGTCGATTCGACTGAGATGTGTGACTAAACGTGGGTGATTCCACCAAATTGCAAATTTCTCGTCAATCGATAGTAGACTGATTTTTCTGTCATTTTGGTACCTTGTGTTTGTATTTGAAACCTCGAGATTTTCACGACCATCGAGAGTCACCAATGTGTCAAGGAGGTACGTTGTAACTTGAAAATAATCAACCACGTTTTTTATCACGTTTTTGGGATGCAAGTTGGTTCTATGGGCAAGGAAAAATGTCAATTTGACCGTGAGTACCGTGGTTGGATTTTTGAGGGCCGAATTGAATCAATTCAAGAGAGGATTAAAGAGGATTTGGGGGAAATTTCTTCAAAATTCGTAGCCCATTGGTCCATGACCTTTTGGACCACTTCAATGTCTTCTTAAGCAAGCTAATGGTCTGCAAACGGCTGAGGATTGGGTTGAAGACAAGTGGGACCTCTTCTAGGAGGACAAAGAGATAGATTGGAAGATAAGTGGCCCCCTCTAAGCCTTGGTTGTCCCCTTTCTTCTCCCTTCAGCTCACTTTCTCCATTTCAAGCCTTTTAGAGCTCTGGAATTACAGAGAAAACCGAACAGCCACCCATCCCTCACCATTGACTGTCGCCAAGCCACCGGAGTCCCGCCGCTTTGCCGTCACGCCCCACGCGGGCTAGCACCATCCACCGCTCGCCCTGCTCATTTCGCGCCCAGAAGTCGTCCCTCGAGCCTCCCCCGTGGCTGTCGAAGCTCAGCTAGAGCCCGTCGTCGCCGCTCCGTCGCTGTCCGGCCGCCGTTCGCCCTGCCACAGCCCGTTTGCCTCTCCCTCACCATCTCGGCCCAAACTAGCCGCCCAACTCTCTTCTTCGGCCTAGCAACAGAACCGAAGCCCCTTGGCCAGTCGTGTACTGTTTGGTCCGCTTTGGACCCCTTCTGAGCCTCAAAAGGTGTCGCCGCTTCGGAGTTTGTCGCTCATCTTCGTCTCACCGTCACTGTGAACTCATCAGACTTCAAAACCGGTGAGTTTACTCACTAATCTCTGCTTAGGGAGTTAATTATTCTTAAGGGTTGATTAGTTTAGGTTAAGCTTGGATTAGGTGGTTAGTTAGAACGGATTAGCAATTTAATTGTTCGATCTTGCATATTAGGTGGTTGGAGTAGTGCAATGAGCAAGTAGATATGTCGTATTTATTTAGATATGTTCGGAAATTTTCCGAGCCCGTTTCGGTATTAAATTAGGCTTTTTCGACCTAAGTTTGCATTTATGGCATTTATTTGTATTATTTAATTATTTTTGGTAATTATTTAATTATTTAATATTTTTCGGAAATTATACCGGGATAGTCGGTGACCGGAATTTCATGCTGATTTCAATGGTGTGATTGGTTTATTCAATTGAATGCTAATTTGTGCTAATTGAGTGATATTTGTAATTTTGGGAATTTACCCCGAAATTGAGTAATTTAAGTTTTTAATTGGGAAACACCGAGCGTCGGTTTATAACACCAAAAATGTGTTTGTGGACTACATTAAATGGTGTGATTTTTGAAAAAGAAATTATGGTATTTTGGCTAAGGCCGACCGTGTACCCACACACGATTATTTTTATCGGGAATGATAAAAATGGTGAAATTCTCAGTTGGTGAGAACAATATACTATACCAACCTACTGGCCTTGATATATCAGCTTAGTGTGAGCAGTATACTTTATCAGCTTAAAGTGAGCATCATCGGTATACTATATCAGCCTGAGGGCTTCAATATATCAGCTTAGTGTGAGCAATATACCTTAGCAGCTTCTGGTGAGCATTATCAGTATACTATATCAGCCTGCGGGCCCCGATATATTAGCTTAGTGTGAGTAGTATACTTTATCAGCTTTTGGCGTGCTATATCTATTATGAGCTTTTGGCGAGCTATACTATCTATCTTCAACTTAGGGTGAGCAGTCCTTTATGTGGTTGGACTTTATAGATAGTATTGAATGGGATGACTAAGAGATGGTGTTGATGGTATGGAGTCGATTGGATCGATTGATCGATGACTCGATTTGATTTGATTTGAATTGAAGTGATTCGTTGAATATATGAATTGTACCGACTTGCAGGAAGGAACTGAGGTAAAGGTAAGTCACCTATCTCTTGTGTGCATAGGTAGCCTTTAGTTGTATTTCCTTCCTAGTCGGAGTTTAGGAGTGAACTTGTTGAGACGTCGTCTCACCCTGTTGTAACTTAGATGGTTGTACCTCCCGAACGTTTTGGCCAACCGAAGAAGGTTACTGAGTAGCACACTCAGATTCCTCTCCCTAGGAGCCAAGGAGCTTGGGTTTACGAACTTGTGCGATTCATTGTCTGGGTTGATGCGGGTCTACCCCATAAGGTACCCCATCAATTCAAATCATGGTATCGTTACGGGCGAGATGGACCCAGAGAAGGCCCCCTTTCAGAGTCTAAGATTCCTAGGTTGGTGCTGGAGATCGTGTTTGGCAAGGGCACGACTAACCCTCCTAGTGGTTCAGTGGTAGACCCGGATCTCTCGGATCCAGAGTCCCCGGAGTATTCAGTTGAAGACTCGAATGCTTAGAGGATCTGTAGCCCTCTACCCTCCCCTTTTTGTAGACCTTGTATATATCAGCTAATATTGTATATGACTTAGTTTGATGTGTATAAATGTGTGATTTGGTTTTTGAAAATTGTGGCTCTACTTTCCTATCCCATCTTTTTGTTGTTTGGGATTAATTATTTGCTTCCGCATGCGCATTAAAAGGAATGGGTCGACGACGCGTTCTGGGATGTCACTATTTAATTGACCGCGGAGGGATGGGCATGCGCTCGGAGGATCGGGGCGTGACAATGGAACTCCTTACCTCCGTCCAAATCAAATGGGTAATCAATAAGGTCAAGCTTAATCGACTCGATATGAACTTATCTAATATTGAAACTTGTTTCATAAAAGCACCATCGATGTCATTGGACAAGTGAAATATATAAAGTAAGCTAACCATGTTCAAATATTCCAAATTAATTCGTAAGATCAAGTATAATTGTGCGAAAGAAAATGGATTTCATCGGAAAATAAAAGATAAATAAATTAGTTCTAATATGGGGAAGAGATGGGATCCACTGCATTTCTGCTGTGATTTGTCACCCCGATTGGTGGCTTTGCTTGCTGTCCCTCCGATTGGCCCAGCGCCACCCTCCCCCTCCTTATCCTCCCCTAAAAAAAAAATTGGTTCTTTTTGGTTTTATTAAGCATTTTTAATAAAATCATTTTTTAATTACTAATAAACTGGAGTCAAGGCATTACATTAGCGAGGAGGGTAGTGGGGCGAAGGGAAGCAAACAGAGGAATGTAAAAGAAAAGGCGGAAACATAAGAGGCAGGAGAATTTGATGCCACCCCAATTTTGCAATTTGCCATGCGAGCGAGTTGATTGGTGGTGGAGGGGGTGCTTCCACTCATAAAGCCCTTCTGTAAGTGAAGTGATCAACATAGGTCTTCTCTAGAAGGTCCAAGCCAAAGTCTTCTTAAAATGACATTATTGGGACACATCATTTCCATGGTAGGGTCACTTAGGCATGGTGGGGTCACTTAGGTGTAGAAAATCTTTAGACCCTCATGGAAAATATTTCCTTACACACAATTACTAGTGTTATTTACAAAAATGAATAAACGAAAATATGTTCATTATTTGCGAAAATTTTTAGACATAAATTGTTGTTAATAATAAAAATATTTTTATTGATCGATTATTTCAAATAATATAAATAATCATTTTTGGGAAAATTGTTGGTCTTTAAGCTCAGCAATCTACTGCTTCACCTTCACGATTTCTTCCATTGGGTGCCAAACAAATTTTAATGGAATAATCTTCTTGAAATGTCTTGCCGCGCTAACAACTCTATTTGATAATTGGCGAATTTGACTGTACTAAAAATTCTTTAAGTGCATTTTCCGTCGATATTTGTAAATGAGCTAAAAAGAATACTCTTTGTCAATGCCTTGCGACAAAGTACTTACTTGGTGACGGTGCTCCATTTTGCAAGTCAAATTTCATTTGCCAGCAAAGAAACTTAGTGAGCTATCAATAATTAGGAATTTCTAATGACAAAGCTAGTAAGTTTTTTATAGGATTACTAGGAATCTTCATTGTGGTAAAAATAATAACTTTTAAAGTTGTCAAAATCTTTTCACTTCTTCGAATGATTAGTGTTGACACCTAAATTTTTGGGGTTAATTTTTGCTAAATAAAAAATAAAAATAAAAAAATAAAAAATAATCACATAGCATATAGGTTAGGAAAATTTTATTTTTGTTATATTCCGTTAGGATTTTTCACATATTTAGGTAATATACACTAGGAGATGCACTTTTGCACAAAAGGGGAATTTTCTTGATGGAATATGCGAAAAATATTTCAACGATATATTTAGGGGTATCGTGCGCGAACAAAAAAGAAAAAATATATACCGCAAAGATACTTTTTTTAGACTGATAAAATAGCTCGCGTGCAATTGAGTTTAGAGGCCACACATTGAATATACGGCCACAACATAGAAAGCACACCGAAAGAGAGAAGAGCTTGAGTTTCTTTGGGTTTTGCCGAGTGGGGGGGTGGTTTTTGTTTCTCGAGTTATACGTCAAAAAAAAATTCAAGTGCGAGAGAGAAGAATGGCTTTCGGTTTCCTTAGGGCTTCTCTTTGTTTCTTTTTCTTTTAAAAGAAAGACAACACAAAAGTGTGCAGAAAAAAAAAAAAAGGAAAGCCTGAAGAAAAGTCAGCAGAAGCTTGCTTTTACTGATGAAAAGTGCAGCAGCAGGGGAAGTCAAGTCAATAGCAAAGCAGAAAGAGACAGAGGAGAAAGGCGTGCGTATAGCAGGGAGAAAAGAAGACAAAACAAAAGCAAAAGCAAAAAAAAAGGAGGAACTGTTCTTCTCCTTCGAGGTTTTTCTGCCGACGTGACTAGAACCCAACGCCGCCCGCGTCCGGTCGCCTCTCCTACAACGCTTTTAGCCGTCCGTCTCGTAGCCCTTGAAGACCGCCGCAGCAGCTCGCCGCACCCGCCGGCATCTCCTGCGGCTCCGCCCAAGCTCGGGACGCCGCAACAGATCCCAAGCCAGGCGTCGCCACTCTTGCCCTCTGTCTGAGCTAAGACAACGTTGCAGCCCGCGCCGTTGCTCGCCAGTCCGCCTCACCTGCAACCTCCGCCGGCCCAGGATCCACCTGCTACCCGCGACGTGCAGATCCCTCTCCCGGTTGCTGCGCCCGCATCGCTCGTCCGCGATCACCGTGCGACCACCGCAGTAGCACGCGAGCTCCTTTGCCCGGCCTCCACCCGCATCCGGTCATTTGAATTCGCTGCTGCCGCCCGATCCGCTGGCGACCCACAAGCTCACTCCGCTGTTCCGCCGGTCTCATCCGCGACCCTCGCCGCCCGCTGGACCCACCCGCAAGCCCGCGCAGCATCGCGCATCCCCGCTCCACCTCATTGCGCAACGCCCCCGATCGCCGCTCATCTTTGCGTGCACCTCCGCCTCGCCGATCACCGCCAACCCACTTGCTACGACGACCCCGACGTTTCCGCCGCCGCCGACGTCTCCCTTCCGGTCGTGCTTGATCCACCAGCCCGACGAAGTCACCGCCGTGCAGATTTGCGACGATTCTGCTTCCTTCGCCTTCACCGCGATCCGCCCACGACGCTTGAGTTCAGCACCTAGCCTCGCTGCTCGCTGCCGATCCGCCTGTGGCTGGTCTTCGCCGAGCACCGACGGCTGCCCCTTGGAGACCCACGGTTACACGTGGGAAAGAGAAAAAACAAAGAAAAGAGAGAAAAAAAAAAAAAAAAGAAATTAGGTAGTTTCTTTTGTTTTTTATTATTACTTATTTACTTATAGTTTTTTTTTTTTTTAATTTTCCTTTACAGCTTGTTTTTTTTAGTGAAGTTGTTCCTAAAGATGATTGATATTCGACATTGAAAGTGCCCCTCAAATTAGAGATTGTCAGTTCGATTTTCGCGCCCGAAATCCGACTCGCAATCTCTTGCAAAAATCGACAATCCAATCTCATGCTCGAGATTCGATTCGCGATTTAATTTTAAAATTGGACAACCCGATCTCATGTGCGAGATATGGTTCGCCAATTTTCGAATATCAATCTTATCTTGTTTGATTTGATGTCGTGGTGTTTAAGTCAATTTTATTTTTGTAAAAGAAAAAAAAAAATCCAAAAAAATATTAGGTTTGTTTTTTTTTAATTATCTTGCATGATTAGATTAGGGATTTTATTTTGAGTCATGAAAAAGAAAAAGAAAAAGTGCATTCATTTAGGAGGTTATTTTTTTTTATTATTATCTGAATTGCATGTTTAATTTTAATTTCGAATTTCATAAAAAAAAAAAAAAAAAAAAAATTAGAATTAGGGCATTCTTTGCACGTCATTGCATATTAGATAAAATTGCATGTTTGATTTTAGATCTAGATAGATTTTTAGATGGATTGCATGATAGGTTAGTTTTTTTTTAAAATGCATGTTTAGAAAGCATTTAGAATAGATAGCATTTTACTTTAGTTTTCACTTTAGTTAGACTTTTATTTTCTTTAGTGATTTTAATTATGAATTTTCATTAATAAAAAATCATGTTCATGTCATATAGATTAGATTCATGAAAAGCATGTCATGTAGAATTAGATTCATGAAATGCACGTCATTTAGTGATTGTTATTAGGTTCATTTAATTAGAAATTGCCCGTCATTAGAATTAGGTCATTTTGGTTAATTTAGATTGCATATTTAATTATTGCACATTCATTAAGAAATCATTAAATCTTTTACTCATTCATATAGTTTAAGACATTTTGCCATGCCATATTATTTCATATTAGGTTAGAAGCATTGCATTACATTGCATATTGACTATATTCTCGTTAAAAAGTGAAAGGAAAATTGATTAATTGCTTGTTAATTAGAAATCATATCTAGGATTGCTGATGTGAATTTTGATCTAACACTGCAGATGCTTTCGTTGCTTTGAGGTAAGTCATGCATTATTTAATTGCTTTCCTGAGTGTTAAATTGGTGGTATGCGCACCTGCATGATCGTCTCACCTGTTAGGAAAGTGAGTTGAAATCAATTCAAGCTGCTTGCAAACATTTTTCAAAAACAAAAGAGAAATGTACCGAAAAGGCATTAGAAAAATCTAAGTATAACCAAGTCCTCGTACCCATAGTCTCTGGTTCGTAGGAGTGAAGTAAACCTCCCGTTGCTTTACTTGGGTTTCTAATCGACCCACCAAAAATAGATTAGTGGCGACTCCTAATTAAAAATCATTTGCATGTTAAGAACTTGAACCTAAGTCGCGAATTGGTATGGGCTTGGGAGAGCCCGAGTTAAGTCTAGGCTTAACAATCTATTAGCCAAACCCTAGGTGGTTCACACCCGAAAAATTGGTCGCGACAATTAGTTACTTACATGATCTAATATGCTCATTATTCTAGGTGCTAGGATCACTACATATTATTATTAACGTGACAAGATCTTAGTAGCTATTGGGGCACTAAATTGAACATTTACATTTTGATTGTGTAAACACAAAATTCGGCATATTTTCCTCGCATGTGATGGAAAAGGTGCCGGAACAATGGATCAACTCAAAGGATAATTAAGCTAATGGGGGGTATTCCGCATATGGGAAATGCATGTAAATTGGGCTATCTCGTTATTGAAGTACATCTTTCATTTGTTTCGTTTTTTTTTTTTTTGGAATGGTAAAATGGGAAGAAGCTTGGATGTTCTCTTTGATAAAGGTGCCATTAAAATGTGTGAATCACCATTCTCCCTCTACTTTTGCCCTAAAAAAAGAACCTCTTTCAACTTTTGAGAAGAAAAAATCGTAGACGGACAATTTTAATGTTCGAGTAAAAGTAAAAGAACCAGCGATAACAACATCCCCTTCTCCTTCTTTTTTGGTCATTGCCAGCTTTTGCGGGTCGGCCCCACCGTCAAACAGAAGAGGGAGGGACCATCAACAAGGCCAATCTAAATTGATTGATATGAACTTATCTTAGATCGAAGTTCTTTTACTCAAAGCATTGTCGATCTCATTAGACAAGTAAAGTATGTAAAATAAGCTAACTATTTTCACATATTACTAATAAATTGACGAGATCTTGTATATTTGCGCAAAAGAAAATGTAATCCATTAGAAAATAAATGATGAATAAATCAATTCCAAAATGGGAAAAAGAAGGGATCCAGTGCATTTCTGCATTGATTTGTCGCCTCAAGTGGTGGTTTTTGGCTTGAGGGCCAGCTGTTCCTCCAATTGGCCTAGCACCACTCGTCTTCCTTATCCTCCATCATTGTCTCCGATCTAAAAAATCGGTTCTTTTTTGTTTTATTATGCATTTTTAATCAATAATTTTTTCAATTACTAATAAACTCGCGATGCACATTATGAAAAATTAGTCACTCTCTCAAACATTACAGTATTTTCGCGTCTAGTTACTTAATATAAGGCTTATTTGTTTAAAATTCAGCGGCCAAAATAAAGAATACATCAACAGTTAGAATATTGTTCTAACTCTAAAAAATATAAACAAATTATATGTAATTCACGTGTCAATAATTGTTAAGTTGTGAATATTTTTAGGAATTCGATTTCATAAAAGTCAAAGCACATTTATTGCTAGATTTTAACAATGTGCGAGTCAATCCTTCTGATCATCCTAGGTTTTCGTGTGCAAAAATCATTAAATGAACGTTCGACCTAATATGTTAGGGTAAATTAACCGGAGTCACTCCTTCAAATTGAACGGCACATCAAACATATGAGTTGAAACCAAATTTACAAGAGAAATTTCAAACGTTATTTATATAGTGAGATACTATATAAAAATACACTAAAATACAAGACACGATATGTGGATGGAACAGGCGCAGCAAAAGGCCTATGGAGAAAGAAGGCATGAAAAGAAAACTCTCAGTAATTGATTTTCACTCATAGAGAAAGAGCATAGTTAAAAGAGGTTCCGAAGTTAACTGTTTTGAGGACCAAGGTTCAGCAGCAGCTTACCATGTCCAAATCGATGAATGGTACTCACCTTCAACTACAAATATAACTTCGCACATTGATGCGACCAACCGATGGTACATACATTGTAAATTAATATGATGAAACAAAAAATTAAGGACGTTTCTATCAAAATTATCATGGTAAGAGACTTGGACACCATTACATAGATATGTTGAAGAGAGGTTTTCTAGCTCACTGTTTTAGTCAAGCTGTAGACTCGTCAAAATGGGTCCAAAACCTATTTAATAACTCAAAATTATTGAAATGGATTGCACATCGGCCACATGATATTTCGCGAGCCAGTCATAACGGGTTTTCAAAACGATAAGACTGAAATGAGTGGGTTGTAAATGGATTCACAACCGACTTAACTCATTCGGCTCACTGTTGCAACTCGTGGCTATCTTTCATCAATTTTCATATCGCGTAGAACTATGATGGATTTTCTTTTGGCTCAGTACAAAATCTTCAATCCACCTTTTTTGCTTCAAAACCATCCCCTTACTTTAGAAAAAAAGTGCCATCAATCGCCCTTATTGAGGTCCGGCGATGGAATTTGCCGACTTGGCGTTAATTATCTTCTGGCGTGGATTTTTGTTCTTTTTATCTGTTGATGTGCTTTTTTTTTTTTTTTTTTTTGCTTTTTCCAAATGTTCTCTCTCTCCCTTACAAATTCTTCTTCTTCCTTAAATCCTCCTAAATCAAAAACTCACAAAATTTAACAATTATTTCAATGCAAAAACTATGATTAGTACCCCTCACAACCATCAATTTATTGGCCATGACTGCCAAATTGAAGCTTGAGTGGCCATGGCCTCAAATTTTGTGGCTTGGAAAGATCTTACAACCATGATATCGAGTTGAAAGTCCAGTTGCCATGGTTACTGCAAGCTTACATCGAGCAGCCCGGGTCATGAGCTTGAGTAGCCATGGCATCAGAAAGCTTGAGCTTCAACGTCCTTAATGTTAGAGAAAACTCCTTTATTATTTTGAAGTTGACAAAACCTTTCCAAGTCTATATCGGAAGATCTCAAGACTTTATTGTCAAAGTCTGAAGACCGACAGACCATCAGATTTTAGTCTCAAAGTCTATCCTCACCGACGCCCGGGCGAAGTATGAAGACTTATCCAAATGCAGGATTATTATCTAGATGCAAGATTATCTTCAAAGTTTTGATTCGTATGATTATTGGAAGATCTTATAGCTGGATTTCACATATACTTGATTGATTATTCTTATTGAAAATTACTCCGATATGAAGATCTTTGAAAGGCGAACAAACTTGGAAGGTTCTACTTATGGAAACTCAAGATCTTGATTTGTATGGGCGAACAGGATTGACAAGCTTTCAACACAAATCATCTAACGACTCAAGATCTCCTTAATTGATTCTGTCCAACGGGTAAATTGGAAGAATTCCTTTGGAGAGTGCCAACAGTCAAGAAGGCATGAAGGAGTATTTAAGGATTGACTCTTTAGTTGTTCGAAGGCGTGCTTGAAAGAGAATTTCAAAGTCTGAAGCTTTCTAGTCTCTCGCTTTTTCATTCATCGCGCAAAACATTGTATACAAAAGAGAGAAACTCTTTGTGAGACTGTATGAGAGTTCGGTAGAGGCTCATCATTGTGATAGTCGATATCACAAGCTGTAACATCTCTTTTGATTCATAGTGGAATCTAGCCAACAGGCTGTTAGCGCGGAGAGTGGACGTAGGCTTGATCTATGAGTTAAAGATCAATGGTAGTATTTTGGCTCCAGGTTTGGTTGAAGGCCAGAGCAACACCAGACCTCCTTACTTTGATGGAAAGGAATACAATGTGTGGAAAAACAAGATGAAGGCATTCCTGAGATCGAAAGATCCTCTGTAATGGGATGTGGTAGAAAAAGGAATCATTCCTAAAGCTACATCAACCTCAGAAAGAGGAAATGAAGTTACAGATGCTGGCGCGATAACACAAGCAAATATAACCAAGAGACAAGCTCTTGATGCTAAAGCTATCTACTCCCTCTACTGTGCTTTATCTCCTACGAGTATAACAGAATTTCATCTTGTGAAACAAAGAAAAAGAAGTGCAGGACAGGTTGCATGTTACCTATGAAGGAACCGATCAAATTAAAGAAACAAAGATCAATATTCTACTCGGACAGACGAAGCCTGCAAAATGAAGCCGAGAATCCATCACCGATATGTTCAGTCGTTTCACAGAGATTGTAAATGGTCTAGCATATCATGGACAGCCAATTTCTGGACAAATGAAAGTCAACAAATTGCTGCGAGGACTCTCCAGAGACTAGAATCACATAAAGACTTCAATAAGAGAAATTCAAAGGATCATGCCTCTCTCAGTAGACGAACTAGTTGGCACACTTTAATCATATGAAGTGGAACAAATCAATAAGGAAGAAGATCCCAAAGGTAAGAAGTCAATTGCTTTAAAATCTAACAATGATTCTGATGTTACAGATTCAGAAGACGACTTGGATGATGAGGAACTAGCACTCATGATAAAGAAGTTCAGGAAGTTGAATAGAAAAGAAAGAAAATTCAACTGGAGGTAGCAGAATAATCAAAGATTTCAGAAGAAATTAACTGAAGACAATGAGAGAAATAAAGATGTGGTTTGTTTCGAATGCAAGAAAAAGGGACACATCAGACCCAACTGCCCTCTATTGAAGAAAAAGAAGGGAAATGCTGAGAAGTTTAAAAAGGCTCTCAAAGCAGAGACATGGAGCGACACTGAATGTGAAGAAAGTGATGAAGAGTATGTAAATATATGCTTAATGGCAAACTCAGACTAAGATTCAGACCTTGAATCAGACTTAGATTCAGACTCAGGCTCAGACTAAGAAATCGAGATAAGTAATTTAAAAATTCCTGTTAAAGTCTCAAAGTATATAGATGAACTCTGTCTTAGTCTCAAGACATCTCTTAAGAGGATTTCCGAACTAAAGAGGGAAAATTCTAAATTGAAGCAACAGGAAATTTCTTGGAAAGAAAAGTTTGAAAACCTAAACAAAAGCTTTGATGTTTTAAAAGAAAATGCAGATTCTCTCTCAAAGGAGAATATTTTCTTGAAAGAAGACATTTCAAATATATCAAAGAGGTTTTCAAAAGGTTCTAAGAAGTTAGAAAATATTCTTTCTGTGTAAAGACCCTATTTTAACAAATTTGGTTTGGGTATGACACCAGAAATTATTCCTTTAATTGATTTCCCAAAAGTAAAGGAAAGAATCAAACAAAGACCTACAAAAACACTTTACAAAAACCATTTCCAAAAACTTTTTTGTAAAACCCGTTGGCCGAAGTGCTCTCAAATGTTCAAAGTGTAACAGCTCGAGAACATTTCGAGAAGGAATGTCCTAAAGTTTGGAGACTTGTTAAGAAGCATTGGGTAGAGACTGTGTTTAAAACTAACTCTTCTGGACCCAAGAAAATCTGGGTACCAAAGAAAGTTTGAGTTCTCTTTGTAATTGCAGGTCACTATCAAGAAAAAGATCAAGTGGTATTTGGATAGTGGCTGTTCGAGACACATGACAGGAGATTTAAGTTGCTTTATAAAGCTTGTACAAATGAATGGTGGAAAAGTTTCCTTTGGTGGAAACAACAAAGGAAAAATTGTTGGATGTGGAACTGTGAAGATTGGAAGTCTCACAATCAACAATGTCTCCTTGGTGGAAGGATTGAACTACAATCTACTCAGCATTAGTCAATTGTGCGACACTGGATTCAAAATCAATTTCCAAGAGGGAATTTGTTCGGGAACTAGTAAAGATTTTTCTCAATCCTTCACTGGACGAAGACATGGGAATATTTATCTTTTGGATATAAAACCATAAAGTTCTCGGTGTTTAATATCTATTCAAGATGAAGCAAATCTTTGGTATCGAAAGCTTGGCCATGTCAATATGAAATAGATTGCCAAGATCTCTTCTAAGAAACTTGTTCGTGGTCTTCCTAATTTGACTTATCAAAAGTCTGATCTATGTACACCATGTGTTATGGGAAAACAGGTTAGAAGTTCTTTCAAACCTATAAATGAAGTTTCTACTAATCGAGTTTTGCAGCTTCTGCATATGGATCTTTTTGGACCAACTAGAACTCAAAGTATTGGTAGAAAGAAATACTGCTTAGTAATCGTGGATGATTACTCTCGCTTTACATGGATATTCTTCTTGGCAAGTAAGTCTGAAGCATGTCTCATTTTTCAAAATTTGCTAAGAAAATTCAGAATGAAAAAGGATATGCTATCTCAAGCATACATACAGATCATGGAGGTGAGTTTGAAAATCAAGACTTTGATAAATTTTGTGATGAATCTGGTTTCCAGCATGTTTTCTCTTCTCTATATACTCTAGAACAAAATAGGGTTGTGGAAAGAAAGAATAGATCTATGCAGGAGATGGCAAGAACCCTCTTAATTGAGAGTAACATATCCTCTCGATTTTGGGCTGAAGCAGTTTCTACAGCTTATTATATTATTAATAGAGTATTTTTCAGGCCAATTCTAGATAAAACTCCTTATGAAGTTTTTAAAGGAAAGAAGCCAAATGTTTCTTATTTTCATGTGTTTGGTTGTAAATGTTTTGTTTTAAAAAATGCAAATGATCGAACTGGTAAGTTTGAAGAAAAGTTAGATGAAGGTATCTTTCTCGGCTACTCAACATCAAGCAAAGCTTACAGATTATTCAACAAAAAGACCCAGTCTGTGGAAGAATCTATGAATGTCAAGTTTCAAGACTCTACACAGAATCAAGTGGTAGAGACTCAACTTGAAGAGACTGAACCTGCTTGAGATGCTACAAAGTCTACTTCCCCCGCAGAAGTTCGGACTTCAAAATTCAACAACGAAAGAACCGAAGATTCAACGAAGCATAGGATGAGCAGACTCACATACCAACCAGCAATTGGAAGCATAAGTCTAGTCACCCCAAGGAACTCATCATTGGCAACATTGATGAAGGAATTCGTACAAGATCCAAAAGGCGAGAAGAGTCTAGTGCTTTGGCACTTATTTCTGAAGTTGAACCCAAAAGCATAGAAGAAGCATTGGCTGATGAAAGCTGGATTGAAGCTATGTAAGAAGAACTCAGACAGTTCAGCATCAACGATGTTTGGGAGCTAATTCCTAAACCAAAAGGTAAATCTATTATTGGAACTAAATGGGTTTTCAGGAACAAAGTGGACGAGAAAGGAAAAGTGATCGAGAACAAAGCAAGACTCGTGGCCAAAGGATATACACAAGAAGAAGGGATAGACTATGACGAGACCTATGCACTAGTAGCAAGGTTAGAAGCAATTAGATTACTACTTGCTTTTACTTACTATAAAAGTTTCAGGTTACTCCAAATGGATGTAAAAAGTACATTCTTAAATGGATTTATCCAAGAAGAAGTTTATGTGGAACAACCACCTGGTTTTGAAGATCCAAGAAAGCCAAACTCAGTCTACAAACTGAAAAAGTCTCTGTATGGACTGAAGCAAGCTCCTCGAGCTTGGTATGAAATGTTAAGTAATTTCTTAACTCAAAATGGATTTGTCAAAGGAAAAGTAGATACTGCCTTGTTTATTAAAAGAGAAGACTTTCTACTCATTCAAATTTATGTTAATGATATTATCTTTGGATCACCTAATGAAAGTCTATGCAAGAAGTTTTCTAGATGCATGCAGGATGAATTCGAAATGAGTATGATGGGTGAGCTAAATTTCTTTCTGGGATTACAAGTAAAACAGTCAAAGGAAGGAATTTTCATTCACCAAGAAAAGTATGCGAAAGATCTCATCAAGAAGTTTGGATTGGAAAACTGCAAAAAGATAGAGACATCTATGTCAAGTTCTTCAAAACTGGATAAAGATAAAGAAGGAAAGAATGTGGACCATAATATATACAGGAGTATTATTGGATCACTTCTATACCTTACTGCATCTAGACCTGACATTTTGTTTAGTGTTTGTATCTGTGCTAGATTCCAATCAAATCCCAAAGAATCTCATCTCAGTGCAGCAAAGTGAATCATCAAATACGTTGCAACTACTCCAAGGCTAGGACTATGGTATCCCAAAGAAGGAGACTTTACTCTCCTTGGATATTCAGACGCAGATCTTGCAGGATGCAAAGTGGATAGAAAAAGTACTTTTGGTACATGTCAATTGCTTGGCAACAAGCCGGTATCTTGGTTTTCAAGAAAACAGAGTACCGTAGCTCTTTCAACAGCTGAAGCGGAATATGTAGCAGTTGGAAGTTGCTGTTCTCAAATCTTATGGATGAGGCAACAGCTAAGAGACTTTGGAATTTACGAATCATGCACTGAAATCAAATGCGACAACACAAGCACTATCAATCTCACCAAGAATCCAATTCTTCATTCAAGGGCAAAGCACATAGAAATACGTCATCATTTTATTAGAGATCATGTTCAGAATGGAGAAATTCTGATTCAATTCATTGACTCGAAGAATCAACTGGCGGACATATTTACAAAGCCACTGGAAAAAAGCTTATTTGAGTCTATTCGTGCAAGACTGAACATTCTATCTTTTGCCGGGTAAAGTCTGAAAGTGTTCAGACTCAGAATTTCCAGATGTTACGACTGTAAGTAAATTTCTTCTAAATGAATGTGAAGTTATTTATGGATAAAAATTCAAAAATGTACGTTATTCTTTTAATTGTCTTTTGCCTATTTCGTTTTTAGAAATTATCTTTATTGACGATTGTTCATTTTAAAAAAGGCAGTTGTCATTTTTGAAAAAGGTAGTTATTATTTTTGAAAAAGGTAGCTTTTCATTTAAAAAAAAAGGCAGTTTTTACTTTTTCCTTGCAACGTTTCGTATACCTGCTTTATATACTATTGAAACTCTTCTTCTCCATTTACGCCTTTCTTGAAACCCTAGAATACTGTGATCTTACTCTCTTTCCCATTTTTGCTTGAGTTTAATCCAAAAATTTTTCACCTTTTCAATGAACAAGTTCGAGAAACTCCCCTCGACTGCTACAATGTCTTTCCAAAGAAAGTCTTCGAGAATTGCAAGCCGGGGACCACAACATATGCGTGAGGGACCTACGCATTTCGATTTGACCGAGGAAGAAGATTCTCCTCAACGACAACAACAGCAATAGCCAAGACAACATTCTCAACAGTGTCAACAAGCAGCGCAAAATCCTCCTCCACAGCAAGAACAAGAAGAGGTTATTGAAGACGTTGAACCTGTAAAGACTTAAAAACCCCAATTTATCTATAGACTGTATTCCAACTTGAAAAGGGGTGGTTCTGCTATGAATCTGATCGATGAGTTCTTAAAAGCACACGGTTACAGAAATGAGACCTTTTTCTTAAACACTATGGAAAGATTAAGAATTGCACCTCAGGGTTTGGCAGAATGAACATTTGAAAATTTTCCTAGTGATCCGAGATTCGATCAGCTAGAGGAGAAGGACGACGATGAAAGGATGTTTCCTCACTTTCAGCCCAGGATAGGCGTTACTGCGAAGGTTTGTGGTGAAGGGACAAACTTATTTCGTTCCAAGGACCACAAAAAGTGTTACTTAAATTTGCTAAAAAGAGGGGTTATGGGCCCCAGAAGCGTGGATTTCAATTTTCTTGACTCCTTGAAGGTTAATTTGAGGGAGAAGCTTGGTTTGCTTCAACTTGAACGTTTTTGCACCGAGACGACCGTTGCATATCCCGAACTTACTGCCTACTTTTATTCAAATCTATCATTCATGGATGCGAATAAATTCAGTTTTACTGTGAGGGACAAAGAGTTCATAGTTGATGTAGACACTTTGGCTGACATAATTGGTGTGGAAAGAGGAAGATTTCAACCAATTGGCGTGTCTTATGCTCATGCTACCTTGTCCATTGTTAATGACAAAATGGTCGAAGGCAAGATTTCTTATTCAAGAATGAATGCCTCTAATATTCTTCTTCACAAGGTGGTGATTAATTGCATCAGGCCAAAGTCTACCTCAAAGACGGATGTTTCTCGTTCCGAAGCAAAGCTAATGTATGCGATCATCTCTGGTTGTAAGTTCTCTCTGCCTCACACAATTCTTTTGCACATGTATAGAACTTTGTGAAAGACAAAGGACAACTCCCTTACTCTGCGCTTATCTCACAACTTTTCAAGTATTTCAAGATCAAACTCCCTGCTCCTCTTTGTGTTAGAACCATTCCTCCAATGGTTATTGGTCTCAAAATGGTTTCTAAGATGAGGCTGAAGGAACTGAGCAAGGAGCTGGAGCGCTTCAAGGAGAAGTCCCCTGTGAAGGCGAAGCAAGACTCAATGGCAAAGAAAAGGAAAGGCAAGGAGCCCTTGACAGAACCAGTGAAGAAAATGAGATCTCTTATCTTGGAAGACAAAGAAGAAGATGATGATGATCTCACTATCTCAGCTCTTGCGTTGCGAAATCTACAGAGTTTTGTGAGCCATACAGAGAACAAAGATCGAGAAAGAACATAGAGAAGAGATGAAGGAAGAGAAGAAGGAAGAAAAGAAGAACAAGAAGGAAGAAGAAGCGAAGAAGAAAGGAGTCACGATGACTCTTTGAACCAACACTTTTGCATCATTGTTCGATAATTCGGAGAAGACAAGGAGTGGAAAAACTGGAGAACAACATCGCTACAGTGCTGAAGCAGAGCATGAAGAAGAACATAACTCTCCACCCAAAGGCACGAAGACAGGGGGAGATGGTGAAAAACGAGGTACTTCTTCACCCATCTTTGCTAGTGATGTTAGTAGATCTCCACCGGACCCAGAAGAGGTCTATGCCTCTCAATTCCCTGAAGCAGATTTCGAGGCATATACTCCTAGTCATGGTGATAGAACAAGTGGTGTTCCCCCTCGTTTTCAAACTCCTGCAACTGATTCGGCTGGACCCAGCACTACTACAAATCACTCAACAGATTTTCAGAGAGTGATGGAGCTTCTTTTAGAATTAAAGGGACAACAATATGCTTTCGAGTTTGATATGAAGCATATGATGACTATCTTCAAGACATCTACAAACTCTCTTCAAGAACAAATTCAAGCCTTAAAGCTTCAACTGCAAGAACAGGCAAAGGATGCGGATATTCAACAGCTTAAGGAGTCTTTGAAGAAGCTTGAAGACACTGTCAAGTCCATGGGGGATTTCCAGCTCGTTCGTATCCCTAAGCAGCCCTGATTCAAACCAACTCTTTTCAATCGTTTTTGTCTCCACTTTTTGCTGATGACAAAAAGGGGGAGAGTTTAAGTGCAGATTTGCATATTGGTTTTGGTTTTATTGGTTTTGATTTGACTTTATTTTCTGTGAACTTTTTGATTGTGGTTTGCTTTTGACATTTGACTTTGAACTTGCTTGCAGTGACTAATGTTTGCAATATTGATTATGACTGGACTGCTTGATTGTTATGGATTAACATGTCTTTTTGTGGTTGCGGAAGCAAAATTTCCAGGTCATAATTAACTTATTTTTATAAGATATTATGTATTGCATAAAAACTGTTTTGTAGGTCGAAAGTTTTTCAAATCTGCAAGAAAGTTTTGTCATTATCAAAAAGGGGAAGATTGTTAGAGAAAACTCCTTTATTGTTTTGAAGTTAACAAAACCTTTCCAAGTCTATATCGGAAGATCTTAAGACTTTATTGTCAAAGTCTGAAGACCGACAGACCATCAAATTTTAGTCTCAAAGTCTATCCTAACTGACAGTTCCAGACTGAAGTATGAAGACTTATCCAAATGCAAGATTATCTTCAAAGTTTCGATTCGTATGATTATTGGAAGATCTTATAGCTGGATTTCACATATACTTGATTGATTATTCTTATTGAAAATTACTCCGATATGAAGATCTTTGAAAGTCGAACAAACTTGGAAGGTTCTACTTATGGAAACTCAAGATCCTGATTTGTATGGGCGAACAAGATTGACGGGCTTTCAACACAAATCATCTAACGACTCGAGATTACCTTAATTGATTCTGTCCAACGGGTAGATTGGAAGAATTCCTTTGGAAAGTGCCAACGGTCAAGAAGGCATGAAAGAGTATTTAAGGATTGACTCTTTAGTTGTTTGAAGG
This sequence comes from Eucalyptus marginata, assembly GCA_014182565.1. Classification (NCBI taxonomy): domain Eukaryota; kingdom Viridiplantae; phylum Streptophyta; class Magnoliopsida; order Myrtales; family Myrtaceae; genus Eucalyptus; species Eucalyptus marginata. The sequence goes on along the minus strand of CM024595.1, from coordinate 59,954 downwards.
CGTGCTTGAAAGAGAATTCCAAAGTCTGAAGCTTTCTAATCTCTCGCTTTTTCATTCATCGAGCAAATCATTTATATAAAAAAGAGAGAAACTCTTTGTGAGACTGTGTGAGAGTTCGGTAGAGGCTCATCACTGTGATATTCGAGATCACAAACTGTAACATCTCTTTTGATTCATAGTGGAATCCAGCCAACAGGTTGTCAGCGCGGAGAGTGGACGTAAGCTTGATCTAAGCCGAACCACTATAAACCTTGTGTCCTTATTTTCTCCTCCTTGAACTCCTTACTTACTTATATCGTTTGTTTACTTGCTCAATTTAAGTTACTTTTAAAGTCTATAATTACCGAAGGAAAAACTAATTCTCCAAGTCTTGCGAAAATTTTTATCTACACCTATTCACCCCCCTCTAGGTGTTAGTACTAGCCCCTTTCACTTAGTGGCCGTGAGCTTAGAGCTTGGGCTCTATGGCCATCCTAATGGACCCCATCTCTCTCTCTCTCTCTCTCTCTCTCTCTCTCTCTCTCTCTCTCTCTCTCTCTCTCTCTCTCTCTCTCTCTCTGATTTTTTTTTATGTTGCTTGACGTGACTGCAATGTAGTGTGTTAGTGTAAATCAAGTGAGTCATAGCACGACATGCATATAATTGTAAAACTTGACCATTGAAAGAAAAATTATAACCAAATGAATGCTTGACTTTTTTTTAAAAAGTAAAGGAACGCTTTTGAAAACAAAACGGTGGAACAACCAATTGTGACATTATCCATTTATTATTTTGGGCCGGCGCTAGCTTTTGTCATTCAACCCCACCCTTCAAGCCCAAGAGGTAGGGATTAAGCACCGCACCTTCCCCGTTCAAATGTGCTGGTAGCTAATTAGGCAAAGTTTAAGCTGACCGATACGAATTTATCTTAGATCCACTTTTGTTGCTGAAATATTCTTTTCATGAAAGCATCATTTATCTCATTGCACAAAAATAAAATACGCAAAGCCAAGCTATATATCTCAACACATTCCGAGTAAATTCACTAGACAAACAGTGATGGTGGCAGTATAAAAGAAAATGCATCGCAAGATGGCATTGTCATGTCCCTTTCGTATCCCCTGGCCAGCATTACTGAAACCAAGCCTGCTAAAACACTAAAATCAAAACTCACAAACAACCCACTACAATTGTTGAGCAATAGTGAGGGGATTGGGTAGGTCGATCACCAGTTTTCTTTTTTGAGCATTGCGGTGCACTTAAAAACCCTAACACATCCTCTACAAATTCACCATACTCCCACGCCATCTTCTAGAATCACAGCCACACGGTACCGCCCCACCCTCCCCCTCCCTCTCTCTCTCTCTCTCTCTCTCTCTCTCTCTCTCTCTCTCTCTCTCTCTTTTCTTTTTTCTTTTTTCTTCTTCTTTTTCTCGGCTTTTGATGGGGAACCCCGGGACGATAAGGGGTGCACAACACGCAACAACATTGCGGAGGTTTGGGTCAGTCAGATCTTTTAATTCTCTAATTCTTTATTTTTCCAGTGAAAGGGCTAGTATGAACACCTAAAGGAGGGTGAATAGGTGTGAAGAAAATTTTTCGCAAAGAACAGTTGAAATAATTTACTTTTGAAATTGAGTCTGAAGAACAACAAACTTTGAGCGAGTTCAGACTTTAGCAGTTAAATAGAACTATGAATAAAATAAAAGAGTTCAAGGAAGAGAATAAGAACACAGAATTTATAGTGGTTCGGCTTAGATCAAGCCTACGTCCACTCTCCTACGCTGACAGCCTCCTAGCTGGTTTCCACTATGAATCAAAAGAGAATTTACAATATGTGATCTTCACTTCATAGTGAAGAGTCTCTACTGCTCTCTCACGATGTTACACTATAAGTCTCTCTCTTCTGAGTACAATTTAGAGCTCAATATATGGAATAACAAGAAACTGGGAAGCTTCAGACTTTGGAATTTCTCTTTCACGCACACTATCGAATGACTAGAGAGGTCTCCTTAAATATTCCTTCATGCCTTCTCGACCGTTGGCACTTTCCAAAGGAATTCTTCCAATCAACTCGTTGGACAGAATCAATCAAGGAGATCTCGAGCCATTTGAAGATTGTGATGAAAGCCCGTCAATCTCGTTCGCCCATACAATCAGGATCTTGGTTTTCATAAGTAGATTCTTTCCAAATTTACTTGCTATCCGAAAAGATTTGATGTATCTAAATTGATTCCAATAAAGATAATTAATCTCATAGGTGATATTTCCTTCCAGAAGGCCATATATAGCCTATACGAACCAAACCCTTGAAGAAAGATAGATAATCCCTTATCTGGATAAGTCTTCATCCTTCACTTGCGTTCAATCTGGAATTTGTCAGAGTGGGCAGACTTCTAATGTAGAGTAGACTTTGACACTAAAGTCTGGTAATCTTTAGACTTTGACACAGAAGTTTGGTAATCTTCATAATAGACTTTGGATAAGTTTTGTCAACTTCAAAACATCAAAGGAGTTTTCTCCAACAATCTCCCCCTTTTTGATGGTGACAAAACTTCCTTGCAGATTTAAAGATTTATACCCTTCAAAACAACTCTTTAATAGTACACGTTATCTTAAAAAAAATTGTTAAGGATCTGGATAGCATCGATTCTGCAACCACAGAAAACATGTTAATCTTGAAAAATTAGACAAACATCAAGATTAAAACATCCACATCCATAATCACACCGCAAAAGTTGCTGAAGATTATAAGTGTTCAAACAAACAAAATCAAATCTGCAAAAGTTCAAAAGTAAGTTCAAATCTGCACATTCTCCCCCTTTTTGTCAATAGCAAAAAGTGGAGAAAGTCAAAATAGAGAAGAGATAAATGGAATCAAGGTTGTTGAGGAACTCAAACTAGTTGGAAATCCACCATGGACTGCACTGCCTCTTCAACCTTCTGGCACTAGCGATGAACATTCTCGACTTGAGTCTGAATAGTCTTGAGAATCTGAATAATCTGATCATTCTTGGCCATAGTCTGAGAGACTTGTTGATTCAAGGTCTGTACGTGAGTTGTGACATCCCAAATTTTCGATTCTGTTTTCTTCTGATTGAATCGGGCGTTTCATTGACGTGTTTATAGGGCTATTCTCAGAACTGATCATTCTTGAGATAACTAGACTATCTGGGGAAATTATTAGGAATTTTAAGGCAATAGACTTGAGAATTTGACCAGGAATCGGCTTCTCGACCGTGTCCATCTTTAGAGGCCATTACAGCACAGTTAAAAATCGATTTGAAATCAGAGATAGACTGGATCGACAGTGATGTGTGGCTAATCGTGGGTGACACCACTAAATTAGAAAATTCATGTCGACCAGCACTAGACCGATTTTCTTATTGTTTTGGTACCACGTGTTCGTATTTGGATCCTCGGGATTTTCACGACAATCAAGAGTCGCCAATGTGTCGAGTGGGTTTATAGTGGCTCGAAGAAAATCGACCACGAGTCAATTTCACTTAAAAATATCTGAAAGTTACCTGGTAGCCTAGGTCACGCTAAAAACGCGTCGAATGGAAATTAATCGCCAATTCGAGTCCGATTTCAGAAATTGAAGTTTCGGTCACGTCACAATAAATTCTAGGAGTGTCGACTCAGTCTTAGAAGATTTTTTTCGGAGGTTTCAAGATTTTTACGGAAAACCGTTTTGGACGCCGCGAAAAATCAACAGAAATTCAGATCGGTCAAATTGAGGAGATTTCCGACTTTCAAACTGAGCTATAAGGCGAAGGGGACCTATAGAAATTATGCAAACTTTTTCTACTTCAAATTGGACGTTGAATTTGGGAAATTGTCGAAGAAATAGATGTCCCAAAAAATTGTGAAATTCGGATCTATAAGAAGACAGCATTTTTGGGCTTCAAAAATTGGGTTTATTGTGAAGATAATGCAAGAAAGAATTGTGAGACATTGAGATAAGTTTGAGGGTTAATTGGGGGACCAAGCATTTAATGCATTGGCTAAGTATTGGACTTTTTGTCCCTCTCTCTCTCTTGAAATTTGTTGAACAAACCTCAACCGGTCTTCTCACGCACGCCATCTCCATCCCCCTCTCTATTGAAGACCCTCAGCTCCACGATCTTCCTCCATCTCGTTGCCCCACGCCTGCTCTCCGTCAAAGCCGTAAGCCTAGTGAATCTCCCTGCCAGCTACTGCGTCTGTGAAGAATCCTCCAGTAAACATTAGCAATTGATTGACCGTGTCCCTCCAAGACAGCGAAGCAGTTGCTGCCGCACGCCCCCATCTTCATCGGTTTCTCCTCCACCAAGCTGCGTTTCATTCGGTCAATTTCACCCACCGAGTGAAGCCCTCTGTTGACCGAGAAGCCCTGCCCCGCGGCCACTTGGCAACGTCTGCGATGTGTTCGGTCAATCAGCTGAATTGAAGACCGCCGAAGCAAAGCCGAAGCTGCACTGAAGACTGAAGACCCTTCATCCGTGACTCTTCTTCTTCAGCCGCGCGAGGTCTTCCACTGGAGACCACTAGCGCCTTCGTGTCTTCAAATTTCTGGTCAATCTTTGAGCCACGAAGCCCATTAATTGACCGCATCAGGCCACTCACGAACGCCGGTTCGCATCTTCAACGTCTCCACCGAAGCTAATTTCGGTTAGTTGACCTCAGTAGTGTCGAGGTTGCTTCTTCTCGGCTGCCACGAGTTCAACGCCTGCAACTTCTTCAGTTCCTTCGCTGTTTCCTTCTCCAATTTGCCACGTGAAGCTGGCCGAAGCAGCTCACGCCAACGCAGCAACCCCACCGACCCATCTCTGCCTTGGTCGGCCCATCTTCATCAGCCCAGCAGCTCATTTGAAGCCACCGAACAACCTAGCTCTTTCAGTCTCGCGGGCCCAAAGAATTGAGTCCATCCAGCCCATAAGTCAGTGAAGTCAGTCCAAGTTCGGCCCATCTCCAGCAGAATTTGAGGCCCAAGTGTAATCAGCCCAAGAAGCTAACGAAGCCCAGTGGATTTTGGCCCGGCCCAAGCCTGCCGGTGTCGTCGAAAGTCTGATTTTGGCCGTCGTCGCGTCGCCGTTGTGGTGATTCGGTCTCCGCTTTTACCAAGTGAGTTTTACTCACTGATGCTTTTTTAGTTTGCTAATTATACTTAGGGCTGGTTAGATTTAATTAAATGCAATTAGGTGGTTAGATTAATTTAGATAAATTAAATTAGAGACGTAATGATGCATGTTAGGTGGTTAGAAATAAACATTAGCAAGTAGACATGCCATGTTATTTATTGAACGAGTCTCGGTAATTTTCCGGGCTCATCTCGGCTTCCAATCAGGCATTACGGGCCTAAATTGGATTTTTATTATTTATTTATTTAATTTTCGAAATTAATTATTTAATTAATTATTTTTCCGGAAATTCAACCGGGATGGCCGGTGACCAGAATTTCGTGCTGATTGTCGTGGTGCAGTCCGTTTATTTAATTGAGCTTCAATTTATATGAAATTGATTTAAATTGTGAATTTTAGGATATATTCATAATTGGTTGATTTCAATTATGTGATTGGGGAATGATTGGGTACCGATTGTCAGTATCGACAGTGGAGTGGTGAATCAGTGTGGCATCTAAAAGGGCACGTGGGCTCGGTGATTTGATGCATCACTTTGGTGAACGAGTACCTTAGAGAATGCACGTGGGCCCAGGGAATTAAGTGAGGCATCTTGGGAGAGACACGTGGGCTCGGTGATTTGATGCATCACTTTGGTGAACTAGTGCCTTAGAGAATGCACGTGTGCTCGGTGACCTATAATCGACTGGTTCGATTTGTTATGAGTAGTTGGGTGCCTATGATGAATTGTACTGATTTGCAGGTGGAATCTGAGGGCAAGGTAAGTCCTCTGACCTGTGCGTGTTTAGGCAGCCCATAGTGTATTGGCTTACTAATCGAGTCTTAGGGGGTGGAACTCGCTGAGACGTGGTCTCATTGGTTATTGAATAACCATTTCAGGACCTTGAGTAAGAGCTGAAGAGGAGGAACCTGAGAATGAGAGCACTGATGTGAAACCCGAGGAGGAGAAAGATTTTTGAAGAAGAAGATGATCCAGAGAGGGATTTTGAGTACAACCCGGATGTGGATTGAGATCCCATCCCTTTTGTGAACCCTGTCTTAGTGTAGATGGGTGTGAGACTTTTATGCTGTAAATAGTATTGTAAATATACTATGAGTTGTGCCGTTAATAAAAGTGTGGTTGTGAATTTCAATATGAAAAATATGGCCTGCTTTTCTATCCCATTGTTTTATTGTCTGGGGATTTATAACTGCTTCTGCATGCGTAATAAAAAGAAAGGGTCGGTGATACTTAGTCATGGGATATCGCACTTTAAAATCGACCAAGGAGAGGGATGGGCGCGTGCCCGAGGATCAGGGCGTGACATGAGTGTCTAAAGACTGTATTTTTCCAGTGTGAAACTCAGAAGAGGATCTCAAGGTAGTGTGAATCGTCTAGATCTCAATCTCCATAGCATATTGCTGAGCTTTTACCTCCAAAAGGAGTTCTATCATCCTTGGATAGTCAACATTCGGTTCAGTCTGCGCACTAGCTTCAGCGAATTGAATTCATGGAGAGTCCAGAGTTGAGGGAACATCAACTTGTCTAGCCCCATGACTCAGAGTAGATTCTTCAATATTAGCTTCAGGAAATTGAGAAGCATAGACATCTTTTGGGTTCGCAAGAGATCGACTGATGCCATCACTCGCAAAATGAGGATAAGAAGTCCCCGTTCTCTCACGAGCTCCCCCTATTTCTATGCCAATAGGTGGAGAAGGGATTCCTTCTTCTTGTGCCTTCTCGTTTTCAGAACAGGGGTGATGTGCTTTCTCTGTTCGTACTCCTACTGGTCCACTCCTAGTTGCTTCTAAATCTTCAGATAATGTGATCACAACTGTCTCCGCATAAAAGTCATCCTCACCCTTCTTTCCAAATGACCTTCTTCTTCTTCTTCTTCAGCCCTTGTTCCTTCTTCTCTTTCTACTTCTTCCTTCTCTGTTTCTTCTACTTCTTCTTGCTCTATTCCTTCTCTATTTCTTCCTTCATTTTCCTTTGGCTTCTCAAAACCAACAAAACCTTGAAAATTCTTTAAGGCAATTGCAGAAATTGTAAGATCATCTGCATCCTCTTCGTCCTGCAGGATGAGTGATCTTCTCTTCTTTACAAATTCTTTCACAACTTCCTTGCCTTTCCTCTTTCTTCCAGCAGAATCTTCCTTGGTTTTTCTTGAGGACTCCTTCTTCAAGCGCTCAATAGCTTTGTTCAGATCCTTCAACCTCATCTTCGAAATCATCTTCAGTCTTATCACCATAGGAGCAACAGTTCGAGAGCAAAGTGAGGCAGGAAACTGGATCTGAAAATGTCTAAACAACTATGTAACCAGCGTAGAATAAGGCAACTATCCTTTGTCCTTCATAACTGTCTTATACATGTGCATCATGATAGTATGAGGAAGTGAAAATCTCATCCCATTGCAGATAGCAAACATGAGTCTTGCTTCGAATATGGAAACATCTGTTTTTGATGCAGCCTTCGGTTTGATGTAGTTAATGACAATTTTGTGCAACAGAACATTTTGAGGCTAACAATCTAGAATATGTGATGCCTCCTTCTGGTAATCTGTCCTTGACAAGAAATCTCGTTGCTTGACCAACTGAGACACTTATTGGTTGAAAAACACTCTTTTCCACCCCAAGAATGTCTGCTAGTGTGTCAACATCCACCACATAGTCTTTATCACTTACAGTAAACTAGATAATATTCTGGTCAAGAAAAGATAGATTCGAGTAGAAAAATGCAGTCAACTCTGGAAATGCAATAGCCGTCTCAGAACAGAAATTCTCAAGTTGAAGCAAAGCCAAATTTTCCCTTAAGTTCACCTCGATTGAGTCCAGGAAGACAAAATCGACAGTTCGAGAGTTCATCCCCCCTCTCTTCAGCAATTGGTTGTAAACCTTTCCGCGTTCCTTAGAACAAAAGAGTTTCGTTCTATCACCCGGTTCATTAGCAGCCACACCCATTATGGGTTGAAAGTTCGAAAACATCCTTTCATCATCATCATTGTTTTCAGGATGCTCAGCATTGAACCTAGGGTCAGAAGGAAAATAAAGAAAGGCTTTGTCTGCCGATCCTTTCAGTGCTATACCTAGGCATTCCATCGTTCTTAAAAACAACGTTTTGTTCTTATGCCCGTGTCCTCTTAGAAAATCAGTAATAAAGGACATTAGTGTACCACCCATTTTCAAATAACCATAATGTTTATAAAGAACCTGGGGGGTTAAAGTCCTGAGAGGAACAACGTCTTGCTCGACTTCCTCTTCCAACGGTTGGCGCGGAGGATTCTGTGTAAAATTCTTCGGAGAGTTCTGCAGAGATTGTTGTGGAGTGTTGCGCAAAGAATCTTCCTCAGTGAGATTGAAGTATGTTTGCCCTTCTAGCACATTCCGAGGCCCTTTGCTTGCAATCCTAGAGGATTTCCTTTGGTAAGACATGTTTGTAGGCTTGGAGGATTTCAAAGACGAGTTTAAGTGTAGAAAAAATGAGAACTTGTAGAGAAATCTTGAGAGTAAAAGTCGGAGAAAAGAGTCTATATTCTACGGTTTTGAAACGATCTATTCGAAAGAAATACTCGATGGTATATAAAGAAACTGAAAGGGGGTATTTGAAGCGTCACAATAAAATGCCTTTTCAGAACAATTTTCAAAAAGGTAACTTCCAAAAAAAAAAAAAAAATTTTAAATATCGAAGAAATAATAATTTCTAAAAATAAATTAGGCAAGCGACGATTCAGATAATCATACATTTTCATACCAAAAATTAAAATACCTGGATTCGATACAATCTCTTTCTGAAGTAGCTTCTGGACATTCTGAGTCTAACCATCTTCAGACTTTAAATAATAAGAGGTATAATATTCAATTTGGTGCGAATAGACTCGAATAGATTCTTTGAATCAATGAACTGAATCATAATCTTTCTATTCTGGACATGATCCTTTATGAAATGATGTCAAATCTCTATATGCTTTGCCCTTGAATGAAGAATTGGGTTCTTGGTGAGATTTATAGCACTGGGGTTGTCGCATCTAATCTTGGTACACGATTCTTCAATTCCAAAATCTCTTAGTTATTGTCTTATCCATAGGATTTGAGCGCAACAACTTCCAAGAGCAACATACTCTGCTTTTGTTGTTGATAATGCTACAAGATACTTTGTTTTATTGAGAACCAAGATACCAGCTTATTTCCCAGCAGTTCACAAGTGCCAGATGTGCTCTTTCTATCGACTTTACAACCCGTTAAATCAGCATCTGAATATCCAAAAAGAGTAAAGTCTCATTCTTTTGGATACCATAGACCCAGCTTTGGAGAAGTCGCAACATATTTAATGATGCATTTTATAGCACTTAAGTGAGATTCTCTGGGATCAGACTGAAATCTAGCACAGATGCAAACACTGAATAAAATGTCAGGTCTAGAAGCAGTTAGGTAAAAAAGAGAATCGATCATGCTTCTGTATAGCTTCTGATCTACTTTCTTCCCTCCTTCATCCTTGTCCAGTTTCGAAGAGCTCGACATTGGTGTCTCTGTCTTCTTGCAATTCTCTAATCCAAATTTCTTGATGAGATCTTTGGCATATTTTTCTTGGTGAATGAATATACCTTTCTTCGATTGTTTGACTTAGATCTTGAAAATTTCTTACAAAGACTTTTGTTAGGAGAACCAAAAATAATATCATCTACATAAATTTGTACTAGCAGAAAATTTTTTCCTTCTTTCTTTATAAACAAGGTAGTATCAACCTTTCCCTTTTCAAAACCATTATGAGTTAGAAACTTACTCAACCTTTCATACCAGGCTCGAGGTGCTTGCTTTAGTCCATACAAGGCCTTTTTTAGTCTGTAGATTTAGTTTGGTTTCCTTGGATCTTCAAATCCAGGTGATTGTTCCACATAGACTTCTTATTGTATGAACCCATTCAGGAATGCACTTTTGACATCCATCTGGAATAACCTGAAAATTTTAAAACAAGCGAAAGCAAGTAATAATCTAATTGCTTCTAACCTCGCTACTGGTGCATAAGTCTCATCATAGTCTATCCCTTCTTCCTGTGTATATCCTTTTACCACAAGTCTTGCTTTGTTTCTGATCACTTTTCCTTTCTCATTCATTTTGTTCCTAAAAACCCACTTCGTTCCAATCACGGATCTGCCTTTGGGTTTTGGAATCAGTTCCCATACATCATTGATGCTGAATTGTCTAAGTTCTTCCTGCATAGCTTTTATCCAGCTTTCATCAGACTGGGCTTTGTCTACACCTTTTGGTTCTATCTCAGAAACAAGTGCTAGAGCACCGGACTCTTCTCTTCTTTTGGATCAAGTGCGAATTCATTCATCAATGTTGCCAATGATAAGTTCTTTGGGATGACTTGACTTTTACTTCCAGTTGCTGTTTGGTTTAAAAGTTTGTTGATCCTCTGCTTCAGTTGAACCTTCTCAATCTACTTGTTGTTGTTCTCCGGAAGTCTGAACCTCTTCAGGGGAAGTAGACTTTGTAAAGTTTGGAACGGGTTCAGATTCTTCAAGTTGAGTCTAATCTGGTTGATTCTGCACATAATCTTGAAACTTGACGTTCATAGATTCTTCCACGGATTGAGTCTTCTTATTAAAGACCCCGTAGGCTTTGCTTGAAGTTGAATAGCCAAGGAAGATTCCTTCATCTGATTTCTTGTCGAATTTTCCAAGTCGATGATTTGCATTCTTCAAAATAAAACATTTACAGCCAAAGACATGAAAGTAGGAAACAATAGTCTTCTTTCCTTTATATATTTCATAAAGAGTTTTCTCTAAGATAGGCCTCAAGAATATTATGTTAATAATATAGCAAGTAGTGGAGACTGCTTCTGCCCAAAATCGAGAGGATATCTTGCTCTCTATCAAGAGAGTTCTGGCCATCTCCTCTAAGGATCTGTTTTTCCTTTCCACAACCCCATTTTGTTCAGGAGTGTATGGAGAAGTGAAAACATACTGAAAACCATATTCATCATAGAACTTCGCAAAGTCCTGATTCTCAAACTCACCTCCATGGTCAGTTCGTATGCTCGAAATAACATAACATTTTTCATTCTGAACCTTCTTCACAAACTTTGAGAAATAAGAGAAGGCTTCAGATTTACTTGTCAGAAAGTATACCTAAGTAAAGTAAGAGTAATCATCCACAATTACTAGGCAATATTTCTTTCCACCAATACTCTGAGTTCTGGTTGGTCCAAAAAGGTCCATATGAAGAAGCTGTAGAGCTCAATTGGTAGAGACTTGATTCACAGGTTTTAAAGAACTTCTGACTTGTTTTCCCAAAACACAGGGAGTGCATAACTCATTCTTCTAGTAAGCCAGATTAGGAAGTCCTCAAACAAGCTTCTTAGAAGATATCTTGGCAATCTATTTCATATTAACATGACCAAGCTTCTGATGCCATAGACTTGCTTCATCTTGAATAGAAATAAGACACTGAGAACTTTCTGGGTTTACATCCATAAGGTATATGTTTCCATGCCTTCGACCAGTAAAGAATTGAGAGAAGTCTTGACTCGTTCCAGAACAAATACCTTCTTGGAAGTAAATTTTGAAACCAATATCGCAAAGCTGACTTATGCTCAGTAGATTGTAGTTCAAACCTTCCACCAAGGAAACATTGTTAATAGTCAGGCTTCCAATCTTCACAGTTCCACATCCTATAATTTTTCCTTTGCTATTTCCTTCAAAAGATACTTTTCCACCATTCAGTCTAATAAGCTTTATGAAGCAGCTTGAGTCTCTTGTCATATGCCTCGAACAGCCACTATCCAAATACCATTTGATCTTTCTTTTAATAGTGACCTGTAATCAAAAGAAGAACTCAAACTTTCTTTGGTACCCAGATTTTCTTTGGTCGAGGAGAGTTGGTATTAAAAACAGTCTTAGCCCAGTCCTTCTTAACTGGTCTCCAAACCTTGGGACATTCTTTCTCGAAATGTTCTGAGCTATTACACTTTGAACATCTGAGTGCATTTCTGCCAACAAGTTTTACAAAAACTTTTTGAAAATGATTTCTGTAAATTGTCTTTGCAGGTATTTGTTTAATTCTTTCTTTTCCTTTGGAAAAATCAATTAATGGAACAGTTTTTGAGGTCATACCCAAACCAGATTTATTAAAGTAGGGTATTTGATCTGAAAGAATTTTCTCCAATTTCTCGAACCCTTTTGAAATTTTTTTTGTAATATTTGAAATATCTCTTTTCAAAATGGTGTTTTCCTTTGAAAGAGAATCAAAATTTTCTTTCAAATTATCAAAATTTGTTTTCAGACTTTCAATTTTTTTCTCTCCAAGAAACTTGTGGCACCCCCGAAGCGGTCCCCAATCCGTTGGGGTCGCCACAGTTCACTTACCTTCCTATTACTTGACCTGGAGGTCTATCAATCCTAGGGGTTTATATCTTTTAGATCGGTCCCTGCGCAATTTATATGACGAAAGCGTATCCAACAACTCCCTTCCCTATATTCAGAAAACAGTGCACACCAACTAAACATTTTATAAGTTAAAAGCCGAACACTTTTATTTACTTAAACCAGATGGACATCATTAGTCGGTACATCAAAATGCCAAGGCTTTCTATACTCGGCTATATTTCAAAAGATGACCGACATCTCTTCCAAACAGTCATATACTTAAAGTTCATCGATTAGTGTCGGCGTCCAAAAGTTCCTTCCTTTGTTTTCCTCCTTCTCGCAGCCATATCCTACCACTCGGTCCATCTACTGGTGGCGGTGGTAGCAGAGTTATCTTATCTAGTTTGAAATGTTAGTCCCCAAACGGGGTGAGTACAACCACTCAGCAGTAAAAGATTCATTAAGCTATATCGTGCAGTACCATCAATATCTAGATTCATGCAAGATAGACAAAGACAGTTCATCAAGAAATGAGTATGCATTGGAACCATAAAACTTTCGGTGCAATGACCAGTGGTGTTCCAATAAACAAGATGCATCATGTCCAGTCACACAAGTCTCGATCATGGGGCCAAACTGTAATGACACGTCCCATTCCATGCCATACAATTTAGTCCCATAACCAGACCACACTCACACTTAGTAGAATCATCCATTTTATCATTCAAACGGTTTTATCCCCCGTAGGACCAATGTTTGCATCCTTCGAGATTTCGCACCCAACCTGGCGTCGCGAAAGCCTCCGGGCATGTATTCAAAATACAACCAGGCATCCGGCACACACCTCCGGGCATCTCGCACCCCACCTGGCATCACGAGGAATCACTGGGGACCATAGACATGGTTACCCCTAACCTCCGGGCATGCATCATAATACAACCCTCACCCTCCGGGCATGTATCATAATACAACCGGGCATCCCGACACTCCCGGGAAAACCTCTGGGCATGTATTCATAATACAACCAGGCATCCAAAGGGCATCGACTCATTCGAACCTCTGGGCATCCCGACTCCCGGGCATCGTTGACCCGAGGGTCCAACGGTAGCAATTAACATCTTAATTTCCAAAAACACTTTTCAATGCAATGACAAAATGTCTCTTGAGTCTCATCACATCTAAATATTGCATGATATGCCAATGCCAGTATCATCATGTCACATAACAACTCAAGATGCATTCACTTTTGAAATCAGTTTAGCAAAGTCGGAGTAAAACAGCTTAAAAACCAAAATGTGCGGTTTTAATGAAAATTTCGGAATAACCCCTAAATGAACTCGGAAAATTATGAAATTTTACCAGATTATAGTCAAGACCCTAAAGCAGATTTTTCATGAAGATATCTAGGCCAGATTCGTTCTAGATAATTTTCTATAGACGTCCGAAGCTCCTGGCTCTAGCACCGAAACGTCCAGTATACCTATCTCCGAAATATCGAGTTTTTACCTACTTATCCTTCTTCGTTTCCTCTGAAATTTTGATATGTTTTGCCTCAAGAGGTCCCTACAACTTTCATTAAGGGATCTAAGTGAAATTTCCAAAGAATAGTCACCATATGGGTCCAAGAAGTCTCGGGTGTCCAGTACCGTATTTCCAGATTTACCGTCTTCAAGAGAAAGTCGATTCACTAGGCTACACTTGCTCATTTTACCTCAAATTTGAGTATGTTAGTCCTTAGTATGTTCTCTACAAGTTTCATGAAGAAGTCGAAGAGGAATTCTCGGTAAAAAGCAACATGCAACCCACAAAACTACCAAAAGGTCAGCAAAGCAGTTCCAGATCTAGTGTCTTCGTAGGAGGAGGGTTTTTCCCCTTAAAACTCAACCGTTTTGTCCCAAATTTTAGTATGTTATACTTTGAGATGTTGTCTACAACTTTCATGAAGGAGTCGAAGTCGAAATCCAACTCGAAACATGCATGCAAGCCTCTACAAGTTTCTGGGTCAGGCAGTATACACGAAATCAGCAAGCTTTTTCAAGAACAAACCACACTAGCTTCGGTTCCTTACCTCTAAACACCCAAGATTCAATACCATTTCAACCACACATGCAAGACACACATGCAAGAGTAGAAATTGGATCCTAACTTGCACTACACTAGACAATCACAGCGATGCACCACATAGATTGATGAACTTCTACTTGCCTCAACTTCTAGCTTGATCGGCAAACAAAAACGGAAACTTGGGACTTCAAACGCAGCTCAATCAGTGGCGTAGACGGGTGGTGTCGACAGCGGCAGCTCGCACGGAAGGCGGTCCTTCTCTTCCTCGCGCGCCCACTCCTCTCGCTCGAACTCTCTCTGTTCACGGTCCTGCTCACTCGAATTCTCTCTCTCACTTACTCAAAATTCTGCCCTGCTCACTCTCTCTCTACTCTCGGTTCCTCCCTCTCTACCTCGCCAGTTCTTCTGTTTATTTTCGAAGCTCAATTGTTGATTTTTCTAGTCAACAAAAGAGGGAATTCGGTGGCAGCAAGGGGAGGGGCAACGTAGAGGGTGTCCCATGCGAAGAGACACCTTGCAATCTTCCATGCAAGGCGTGTCAACAAGCAGCGTCGATCGGCCATCACGGAGAGAAAGACGTGACCATCGCTCGGTTCTCTTTCTCTCTTCGCTGGCTACCGAAGACAAAGCCACGTGGCAGCAGCTGTCCAAATTTTCTTCTTCGTTGGCAGCCGAGTGGGGGAGGCTACGTGGCCTTTTGGTCAACATCTCCTTAGTTGTTGACCCGTCCAACACGTGTACATGGCCGGGGAACAAAGGTCTTCGAGCAGTATGGGCAGCATAAACGTAAAAAGGGAGTCTCTTGGCTCCTTACCTAGGGTACACTCCTAATGGACACGGCTAAAATTTCGAATGATAGGTAACTCGTCGACATATCCATCAAAATAATCCTCGGTCTCGCTAGTAAAGGTATGTAGGAAAATTCTTGACGAGACCATAATTTATTCGACGATTTGACCATTCCCATATGTGATCCATTGGTCCGATGGTGATCGTAAGACAATGTCCGTACAGGACACTATTGACATCAACCAATCGGTACTTCTATCGGTTAGTCATGGCCATTGCACATTCGAGGGTTGTAATTCCTCACGTCCGCCCACATGCGTTTAAACGTTCCCTTAAATTAATTGACTTCCTTAGTCGATAAAAACAGTCCTTACATATCATTGAATCTCCCTTTTGTTAGCCGTCCATAGAAATAAACATGCATGAAGTATTTAAGGTTTCCTATTTTGCATTCTCTTGGTAAACGGGCAACTTCCAAATGGCCGATCCTCGAATGTTTCTTCATCGGCGTACCAATTGGTAGGGCCGAGAATCATTGAAAATGAGTCTTGATCTCGTATGAAAGATCTTTGACGAGACTATAACTTACATGACAATCAGATCATTGATAAATGTAATGCACTGCCCCAACGATATTCTCATTACTTAATCTCGGACTGCCGCACATCCGAGGGTCGTCCAAATTTTTCGGATGCCACAAAACTTCCTGTTCTCTGAGCTTAGAATTCTCCATTTTTAGTTCAGAAATCCTTTTAAGAGAGGATTTAAGACTCGAGACAGAGTTCATCTATATACTTAGAGATTTTGACAGGAATTTTTAAGTCACTAACCTCAATTTCTTTGTCTGAATCTGAATCAAAGTCTGTTTCTGATTCTGAGTCTGAGTCGGAATGAGCCATCAAACCTATGTTGGCAAATTCTTCTTCTCTTTCCTCACACTCTGTGTCACTCAAAGTTTCAGCTTTGAGTGGCTTTTTGTACTTCTTAGTTTTTTCTTTCTTCTTCTTCAACAGAGGACAGTTAGATCTGATATGCCCATTTTTATTGCATTCGAAGCGTATAACATCCTTGCTAAATTCATCGTCTTCTGTTAGTTTCTTCTGGAAATTCTACGTGCTCTACTTCTTCCAGCTGAATCTTCTTCCCTTTCTATTTAGCTTTCTGAATTTTTTAATCATAAGCGCTAGCTCCTCCTCGTCCATATCATCATCTAAATCTGTATCATCAGAATCAATGTTAGACTTTAAAGCAATTGACTTCCTACCTTTAGGATCTTCTTCATCATTTATTTGCTCCACTTCGTATGACTGAAGCATGCCTATCAGTTCATCAACTGATAGAGGCATGATCCTCTGAGTTTCTCTAATTGAAGTCTTCACATGATTCCAATCTTTCGAAAGCCCACACAACAGTTTGTTGACTTTCATTGGTCCTGAGATTGGCTGACCTTGATAAGCCAGGCCATTCACAATCTCTGTAAAGTGACTGAACATATTAGTAATAGATTCTCCAGGCTTCATTCTGAAGGCTTCTTACTATCTAAGCAGAATGTTAATTTTGGTTTCCTTCACACGGTCAGTTCCTTCATAGGTAACATGTAATCTGTTCCAAACTTCTTTTGTTGTTTCACAAGAAGAAATTCAGTTCTATTCAGTGGGAGATAAGGCACAATATAAAGAGTAGATAGCTTTAGCGTCAAGAGCTTGTCTCTTGGTAATTTCGGCTTGTGTTGTCTCGTCAGCATCAACAACTTCTTTTCCTTTGTCTGAGGTTGATGTTGTTTTAGGATTAATCCCTTTTTCAACAATATCCCACTCTAGAGGATCTCTCGATCTCAGAAATGCCTTCATCTTGTTCTTCCACACGTTGTATTCCTTTCCATCGAAATATGGTGGCTTGGTGTTGCTCTGACCTTCAACTAAACCTGGAGCCAAAATACTAGCCATAGAAAATATTTAGCTCAGAAATAAAAACACTTCAATAAAATGAGCACTTGGCTCTAATACAAATTGAAATGGCTAGTATGAACACCTAGAGGGGGGGTAAATAGGTGTGAAGAAAAATTTTCGCAAAGAACAGTTGAAATAATTTACTTTTGAAACTAAGTCTGAAGAACAACAAACTTTGAGTGAGTTCAGACTTTAGTAGTTAAATAGAACTACGAATAAAATAAAAGAGTTCATGGAAGAGAATAAGAACACATAATTTATAGTGGTTCAGCTTAGATCAAGCCTACATTCACTCTCCCACGCTGACAGCCTCCTGGCTGGTTTCCACTATGAATCAAAAGAAAATTTACAATCTGTGATCTCAACTTCACAGTGAAGAGTCTCTGCTGCTCTCTCACGAAGTTACACTATAAGTCTCTCTCTTCTGAGTACAATTTAAAGCTCAATATATGGAATAACAAGAAACTGGGAAGCTTCAGACTTTGGAATTTCTCTTTCACGCACACTATCAAATGACTGGAGAGGTCTCCTTAAGTACTCCTTCATGCCTTCTCGACCGTTGGCACTTTCCAAATGAATTCTTCTAATCAACCCGTTGGACAAAATCAATCAAGGAGATCTCGAGCTGTTTGAAGATTGTGAAGAAAGCCCGTCAATCATGTTCGCCCATACAATCAGGATCTTGGTTTCCATAAGTAGATTCTTTCTAAATTTACTTGCTATCCGAAAATATTTGATGTATCTAAATTGATTCCAATAAAGATAATCAATCTCGTAGGTGATATTTCCTTCCAGAAGGCCATATATAACCTGTACGAACCAAACCCTTGAAGAAAGATAGATAATCCCTTATCTGGATAAGTCTTCATCCTTCACTTGCGTTCGATCCGGAATTTGTCGAGTGGGCGGACTTCGATGTAGAGTAGACTTTGACACTAAAGTCGCGGTCTTCAAACTTTGACACGAAGTTTGGAAATCTTCAGAATAGACTTTGGATAAGTTTTGTCAACTTTAAAATATCAAAGGAGTTTTCTCCAACATCCATAAATTAAAAAAGAGAAAGAGATGATTTTCCAATATGGGAAAAAGGGGGAAGAGGAAGAGGATCGACACTAGTGCAATTCGGCCATGATTTGTCGCATTGAGGGGTTGTGGGCTTTTTGCCCTTAGGGGGGCTAGCTGTTCCTCCCCCATCTATCGGGCGCAGCACTACCCGTCCCCTCCCCTCCCCTTCCTCACCTTATCCTCCGTCGTTGTATTTGTCTCCCATCGCTACAAAAAAAAAGGTTCGTATTCACTTATATTTATTAAGCAAATTTTGGATTACTAATACACTTTGTGGTACACATCATTAAATTAATCTCTCCATTAAACATTATAGTATTTTCAAATCATGGATCACATTGAAAGCTCTTGTGCATGAGTAATTGCTGTTAATTATAATTTCGGTTCTCTTGATTATCCTAAGTTTTTTGGTGCAAAAATCATTAAGTGAATATTTGACCTCGTAGGATAAACTAAGTCAACCAAAATTCCCTCCATCAGACTGAATGTGCATGTCAAGGCTATAAGCCTGAAACGAAATTCACAAGAGAAATTCAAACACTTCCTATTTAATAAGATACTATATAAGAAACCCATCCGTGGGTAGCTGCGTTGGTTGAGAGTCCCTTTCTCATCGCTGAGGTCGAGAGTTCGAAACCCATTGTTGCTAGCGATTTAAGTGGGGGGCCCTGGCGGCGGGTTGCTAGGCTAGTCTCCCTCGAGGTATAGGGGCCCAGCCCTTAGGAGCCGTTTAGGCACGGGGTTCGTGGTGGAGTCCTCAGTTACCAAAAAAAAAAGACACTATATAAGAAGACAAAAGACGTTAGCAAAACAAGAGACTTCCCAAATTAAGAAGGAAAAAATAAAAATTATGGTCTCGCCATTAAAAAAAAAATCGAGAGCAAAGAGCAAAGTAATGCCTTTAGGGTGAACTGGCTGGAAGGCCCAACTTGTGGATGGACCAAGCTCAGCAAGAGGCGTATTTTAAAAGAAGGCATGAGAAGAAAATTCCTGGAAATTGGCTTTCACTCGTAAAAAGCATGGCCGAAACTTAATTATTAATTGTTTTGAGGACCAAGGTTTAGCAGAAACTTATGCTATGGAGATTGATGAATTCTGCCCAGCTTCGACTATGAACATAACTTCGTATACTGACATGACCCATCGCTCCTACAAATGTTTTAAGTTGATTTAATGAAAATTAATATTAAGCACATTTCACCCAAAGATTTATTCTTTGCATATATAACAAACAATGGATCTTATACACAGATTTCAGTGTTGATTCTTTGGAACATTCTTTGGCAGATTAATCTATTAACGACTTTAACTGTATGAGCTAAGGCCAGTCTTCACTGCTACTTCTTCACAAACAAATAAAAGTTGTGCACGCAGGGAAAAGGAAAAGATATCTATAGAGGTTAATGGCACTGAAGATGGCCTATTGACATCTTTATCAACTAAATTTACAATGCTAGTTTACAAAGATAACTCTTCAAACGATTTCATTGTCCAGGAATTTTAATGGCCTTCCACTTTGGCTTCTTCGTCCACTCAGCTGCTCTTCTCTCCAGCATTCTCACACCTCTTGTGAACCATTTAGGCCTTCCCATTTCAAATGCAATGTATGCTATCGAAATCCCAATTACAATTCCCAATGCATAGCCTATCCACATTGTTTTCTGCTTGAACCAACTTGCATGCCCTTCATGGTTGAAAGTTGATAAGGACGATAGCGGAGGAGACTGAGCATTGCCAAGGCATGCTTTTGGCAATGGATTTCCACATAAGCCTAGATTCCCACTAAACGAGTCACTTGAAAATGTACTTAATTGCTTATCTTGCGGAATTCGACCAGTGAGTTGGTTCTTCGAGAGGTTTAAGTGCCCAAGGGATACCAAATCTCCCAATTTTCTAGGAATTATGTCATGCCCCGAACCCCGGGTATGTGCACATCCCTCGGCAGTCGATTAAAAATGCGACGTCCCAGGATGCGTCGCCGACCCATTCTTTTCATCTTTCGATTAAACGCATGCGGAAGCGAATTAAATAAACACCCAGTCAACCATCAGAAATAGGGATAGTAAAAACATGCCAGCGATTTTTCATAAACTATGATTTATATATATACCAAGTTAATTCGAAGAGTTCATATATATACAAGCCTATCAAAATGTGAACTCCTGTGCGACCTACTAACAAAAAGGGTCCAAGTTGGGGCTAACTTCCAGCTGTACAACTATCACTAGCTCCTAGGCGACCTACACCCCGGACCCCTCCGACTCAAGCTCTGGATCCACCACGACACCATCTGGGATGTCGATATCCATGGGGTGACCTACTTGCCCATCCTTGGTTCCGATGGGCGGTCCATCAAAACCCTGCAAGGGACCTTCCCGAGCACCGTTGGACTCATTGATAAACCAAGCCTTGAAGCGATGAGGCACCGCATTAAAGAAACCCTCATCGACCCAGACCGTAGTCACAACCAACTCGCGGGTTCGGTTGGTCCCAGGGATCGGGTAGAAGTTAGACTCTACCTCCATATCCCATGGAACCCCAAAATGAACTGGACGGATCTCCATTCTAAGGACCGGAAAAAGTTTAACCACAACGGGGTGAGATAAAATCTCAGCAAGTTAAACCCTAAGCCTTGATTAGGACGTAAATTCGTCTCAGAGGCAGCCTAAACAAGCATCATACAAAACTCACATCACCTCGGCACGTCCCTGAATATTAGCACATCACATATGCCATTATAAATACAACAAGCATAATTAATAACCAAAACACATAATTCTCACCCTCCAAACATTCACATGGGTCCCGATTATAAGGCAAACTGTTTTGGCACGTCGCATACCATGCCTAACAATTTTACCCCATAATCAAGCGCAATACAACACAATCATACACATGTGTTCCGATTATTATGACCCCTCGGCCATGGTCAACACAAAAGTCGGCGGTCATCCGGCGTAACCGGGCATCGTCTCATCCCATCAGGCACGGTAACGTCTAGCACTCCCCGCCTAGACGGCATTCCATAAAGGAGTATTGGTTCGGCCTCAACCGTGACTCGGCATCCCGTTGACTTGGGAGCATCCGAACTTAATCGGGCATCAGCCCCAACTCTCGTAGGGTGACGGGTTCCATTAAGTGACCATACAAGCACATACTTGGCCAAGAACACCATATTTTGTTTTCAAATGCCTTGTTTCGAATAATGAACTTGGCCAGTTTTTCCTTCTTATTAAAAATCCCGTTAAAATAATCGTGCGTGGTCACGTATTCAAAATCGCACCATCAAACTTAGTACACTCCCATTTTAAAACTCCACGATTTTATATAGTACATAAAAGTTGGCGTCAAAACCCGACACCTCACATTTTTCTATTTAGTTGCCCATAAAACCAAGTTTTGTACTAATAATCGGTATCTACCATTAAGCAATCAACTGCATAACATAGTACATAGAAACCATCAAAATCATGCATAATTCAATCCAAGAAAACAGGCGTAAAGTTCTACATAACGCCTAATCCGTCACTAATTACGTTAATTGCGATTAATTAAGTTAAACCAACTTAATTAACATAACCATGATTACTTAAACTAACCATGATTAATTTACCTAATCATGGTTAACTAACCTAACCAAGCTTAATTAACACTAATCTAGGATTAACTAAAACTAATCCTCATCAAGACTAATCTAATCACCCCTAAGCGTAATTAATAGCCTAATCAACGATTAGGGATTTAACTCACGGTTTTCGACAGCGACGGGCTCACGGCGACGACGACGAAAACACGAGACAACCACGGCTTGCACGGAGGCTCGACGGTGGCTGTTACGGTCCCCTCAAGCTCTCGGCCCAAGGAGGAGAGCTCGGCTGCTTGGGGCTAGTCTTGGTGGTTGCTAGCGGTGCTGGACGCTGGGGGCTACTAGGCTAGAACAGACGGTGGTGAGGCGGCTGTGGGTGGTGGTGAAGCTAGACGTGGGGTGGGGCAACTAGATTTGACGCAGTGGTTGCTGGCTGTGGCGACGTGGGATGCTAGACGGTGGTGGTGGATGGGAGCTGCTAGGCGTGAAGAGACGTTGGACGGTGGGTGATGGACGTATGGGTGAGGACGGCGGGTGGTGGTAGCTGGCCGTTGAAGATGCGGGCGGTGCTGGGTTGAGATGTTGGAGTTGGCGTGAAGTGGTGGGGGTGAGGGGTGCAACAAAATAGAATAAAAGGGAAAACCAGATCAAGGTGGAAAGGGAATGGGTTGGCGGTAGAAGAGAGCAGAAGGAGAATGGAGGGAATGAAAAACGTAAGGGAAAAAGGAACGTGGGAGAAAAGAAGGAAGAAGGGAAAGAGAAGGAGATGGTCGGCTAAAGGGGTTCATGCAAGAGAGAATGAAAGAGAGAGAGAAAAAAAAAGAATAAGCCAATCACAAGGCTTGGAAAAATATCTCAACCATCATCACATAGCCCCCACAGTCTTCATGCCTCATCCAAGGTCACCCAATCACAAAATTCCTCTAATTTCCCACAAACAAAGCCTTTTTAGGGTAGAAAACTCCTAATTTCTCATCCCATCCGAATTTCCTTTTTATTTTCCTTTTTGTCCGAAAATCGTTTTTTTGTAAAATTTTCGGACTCGACGAAAATTCGCCAAAAGATGAGACGACGTCCACTAAACAAATCGTGACACGCTCGAATGTCCGATTCCGGAAACTGAATTTAATTTCGTGGTTAAAATTGACCGAACGCGACTTTAGTACGACCTAATCTACCAGGTAGCTTTTAGGGGTTTTAGCGTGTTTGACCTATGGTCGATAATTTTCGATCCACGTTTGTGCATCTCCAAATTGTAGACGACTCTCGATTGTCACGTAATCGCGAGGTTTCAATTACGTGCCCCGAATATAATATCGATAGAAAATCGGGTTATTGCCGTTCGACGCGAATATCGTAATCGTGCGGAACCACTTGCAATTCGACTACGTACTTCCATCGAATCGACTTATATCCATTTGCTAATCGATCTATAACGGTGTCGTATTGACCATTGCCGATTATTATGGTCGAGCGGTCAATTTCCGATCGAATTCTCTAGTCTGTCGTGTTTATATCCCTTAATGGCCTCACTTAATAGATTAGTTAACTCGTGAGTGATCAGTTTTGAGTAAATTAACCATAAGCGCGTCGACGAAACAACCATTTCATATATCCGAATCATGGGCCAAATTTCGTCCTCGAAATTTGAACCATTATAACCCTTCTACAAAAAGGTGGGGGTATTGACGTCTCATCGACTCCTCGTTTTCTCACGTGGCTCTCTCAGTTCCGTGGTGTTGCCAGACCACTTTAACCAAGGGAATTGTCTTGCTACGTAGCACTTGCTCTTTTCGATCCATTATCCGAACCGATTTCTCCACGTACAACACTCTCTCATCCACGTCTATTTCCTCGAAATTCAGCACGTGGGTTGGATCGGGTTCATATTTTCTCAACATCGACACGTGGAAGACGTCATGCACTTGAGCAAGTCTCGGTGGCAATGCGAGACGATACGCTAAAGTCCCAATTCGCTCCAAAATTTCAAAGGGACTGACGTACCTCAGGCTTAGCTTCCCTTTCTTGTCGAAGCACGAAGTACCCCTTACCAGTGGCACTTTGAGAAATACGTGTTCACCTACTTGGAACTCCAATGGTCTACGCCAACTAACTGCTGAACCAACTCAGGACCCGTAATCTTACGCTCTCCAACTTCATCCCAACAAACAGGAGTCCTGCAGGCCCTGCCATACAACTCTTTAAATGACGCCATCCTGATACTCTGCTGATAGTTGTTGTTGTAGGCAAACTCGACTAGATGAAGCTGTTCCTCCCAGCTTCCTTTGAAGTCCAATACACAAGCTCGCAGCATGTCCTTGAGGATTTGAATGGTTCTCTCATATTGGCCATCCGTCTGTGGATGATAGGCCGTGCTGTACTGCAGCTTCATTCCTAAGGCAGTTTATAAACTCTTCCAAAAAGCTACCATAAACTTTAGGTCTCGATCTGACGTGATCGTCACTGGCACTCCATGAAGACGAACTATCTGTCGCACGTACACCTCAGCATACCTGTCCAATGCAAAGTCCTTTCGTACGGCAATGAAGTGAGCAGACTTCATCAATCTATCGACTACAACCCATATGGAATTGTTACCTCGCTAACTCCTCGGTAATCCCATCACAAAATCCATTGTGATATGTTCCCACTTCCGCTCGGGAATCTCAAGAGGTTGCAAGAGTCCTCCAAGCTTGCAATGCTGTGCTTTCACTTGCTAGCACGTCAGACACTTGACAACATGTCTGGCGATATCCGCCTTCATACCGTTCCACTAATAGTGTTGACGCAGATTCTGATACATCTTTGTACTACCTCGATGAATGCTGGAACTACTACGATGGGCTTATGATACAATTTACTCCTTAAGCCCCACATCGTTAGGTACGCACAATCACCCACGAAACTTTAGGGTTCCGTCCTCAGTAACCTGAAAGTCAGCTTTCCTCTTTTCCGCATCCTCCTGCAGAATTTTATAGATTTCGGGGTTTGTCAACTGCAACGTCTTAATCCTTATTTGCACTTCCGGTTCAATTCTGAGGGTAGCCATGAGACTTGAAAGGTGGCCTACCTCAAACTTGAAATCCGAATCTCGAACTCTTTCTAGTAGGATCCACTCTTAAACCATCATCTGCGCAATCGATGACTTCTGACTTAGCGCATCCGCGACCTTATTGGCTTTTCCGGAATGATACAGGATGTTGCAGTCGTAGTCCTTAAGAAGTTCCATCCAACGACGTTGCCTCATGTTCAATTCCTTCTGAGAGAATAAATATTTCAGGCTCTGATGGTCCGTAAAGATCTGGAACTTTTCTTCGCATAAGTAATGTCTCCAAATCTTTAGGGCAAAGATGATCGCTGCTAGTTCCAAGTCATGTGTCGGATAATTCAACTCATGAGGCCTCAACTGACGGGACGTGTATGCAACAACTCTCCCATGTTGCATTAAAACGCAGCCCAATCTTCTGTACGACGCATCACTATAAATCTCATATCCTCCATGTCCAGACGGAATTGTCAACACGGGTGTGGTAGTCAGCTTCTGCTTAAGCTCTTGGAAACTACGCTCGTACTTATTCATCCATTCAAACTTCTCTTCCTTCTTCAGCAATCGAGTCAAAGGCATGGCTATCGCAGAAAATCTTTCCACGAACCGTCTATAATAGCTTGCCAATCCCAAGAAACTTCGGATCTCTGTCACTGTAGTGGGCCTCGGCCAATTTATCACGACTTCAATCTTGGTCGGGTCCACGAAAATCCCTTCACCAGAAATCACGTGACCTAAGAAAGCTACACGAGTTAGCCAAAACTCACACTTATTGAACTTGGCGTACAGCTCGTGTTCTCGCAAGGTCTGAAGTATCGTCCTTAAGTGTCTTTCATGCTCCTCTGGACTTCTCGAATACACCAAGATGTCATCGATAAACACAATCACGAACAAGTCCAAATACTCTTTGAATACTCGATTCATCAAATCCATGAAAGTAGCTGGGGCATTAGTCAAACTGAACGGCATTACGGTGAACTCACAATGGCCGTAACGCATACGAAAAGCAGTCTTCGGTATATCCTCCTTCTTAATCCTCAGCTGATGGTAACCTGTCCTCAGGTCAATCTTGGAAAATATCGATGCTCCCTGTAACTGATCAAACAAGTCATCAATCCTTGGCAACGGATACTTGTTCTGGATCGTTACATGGTTGAGTTGTCGATAGTCGATGCAAAGACGCAACGAACCATCCTTTTTCCTTACAAACAGAACTGACGCTCCCTAATGCGATGCACTAGGACGTATAAATCCTTTGTCTAACAACTCTTGCATCTGCACCTTCAGTTCCTTCAATTTTGACAATGCCATACGGTAAGGAGCCTTAGAAATTGGCTCCGTCCTTGGGGCCAACTCAATCATGAACTCAATCTCCCTTTCTAGGAGCAAACCAGGCAATTCCTCAGGAAACATGCCAGAAAGCTCTTGCACCATGGTGATGTTCTCAATCTTCGGCTCCTCAACTGACGTATCCACTACAGTTGCCAAATAACTTTAGCAACCCACCTCTAACAATCGGGTTGCCTCAAGCGACGAGATTAAGGTAATCGAGGGTCCTCCTCGACTTCTGATAAACTCGAAATTTTCATCCGTTAACGGTTAAACTAAATCGATTTACGATAACAGTCCACAGTAGCTCATTGTTTAGTGAGCTAATCCATACCAATGATCATATCAAAGTCGAACATGGCCAGCAGAATTTAATCTATCCTTTCCTCTCGCTCACCAATTAGTAACTTGCAACCAAGACACCCTATCGTGGACAACACTTTATCCTTTAACGGGGTGGATATACTAATGACTGCTCCCAACAGTTCTGGACTCAATCCCACTAACTTAACGAATTGCTCAGCAATAAATGAATGTGTAGCTCTAGGGTCAAATAAAGCATAAGCAGCATGGTCGTTCAGCGAGACTGTACCTGTAACCATGTTCTGCGAATCCTCCACCTCCCTTCAGATGACAGCATACACAATTCCCTGTATTGGAGGTCTACTCAGAATGCCCTACTGTGCGTTCTGCAAGGCACTCCCTCCTGATTGCCCTATCTACGGCAGTGGCGCCTATGCTTCCATGGGCCTGCGTGGACAGTTCTTTATTTGGTGGTCGTCCTTGCCACATCTGTAACAAGCTCCCGTCCTAGCAAAACATGGGGCTGATTCATGTTTCCTTCCACAAAATCGGCACACACCGTTCGGGTTGGGTGCCGGCTTTCCAATTCCACCCTTTCGGTTGGGAGGAATGGAATACCTTTCTCTAGTCATCGGCCTTTTCCCAAATCAATTGTTGTCTCTGTTTGGCATAAACCGCGACCTAGATGCGGCGGCTCGCTCGTTCAGATTCCTCTCGATCAGCTGGGCCCTCTCGTACAGCTCATCATAGTCTTTGAGATTCAGCAGTAATAGCGGGTCCGTGATCTCTGGTCTCAAACCATCTCTGAACCTCCTTGCTCTGTCCACCGGGTCCTCAATCAGCCTTGGTGCATACTTAGACAACTCAGCAAACTTTGCCTCGTACTAGTTCGTAGACATCTGACTCTGACGGAGATGCTGGAACTCGGCCATTTTCTGCTCCCTCACACAGTTCGAAAAATACTTTCCGTAGAAGACATCCACGAAGGCATCCCACTTCGGGACCATACCTTCAGGAAACACTCTCCCTTTGGTGGCTTCCCACCAAGTGCTCGTGTTACCTTGCAACTGGTAGATCGCCAGGACTACCTTGTCCTCTGCAGAGCACCTAAGCAGCGCGAAAACTTTCTCTAGCTCTCGGATCCAGAAGGTTGTAGCTTCTAGATCGCCCGCTCCAGAGAACCTTGGCGGTTTCAACTTCAGGAATTGCTCCACCAATTTATGCATGAGCCGCTCACCATTCCTATTTCCTGGTGGGACTTCAGCAGGTGCGGTGGCAATAGTAGCAATGGCATTGGCTGCAGCAATGGCGGCGGCGGTAGCAGTAGCTTGGTTATGATCCTACTGACCAATCATATTCCCCAAAGTCTCTAGCGCTTGAATGATCCCATCCAACCTAGGATCACCTGGTGCTCCTCCCCCAACACCAACTTGAGGCGGTACTCTTTCCCTCGCGCTAACCTGAGCTGGTGCTCTACCTTGGGCACTGATCCGAGTCGGCGTCCTTCCCCGAGTACTAGTTGAAACTACCCTCTTTCGAGGAGTCCTCTGATCAGGATCGCTTATAATGCATAATCTTTACAGAACTTGCTTTCCAATTCTAACACGAAATTAGAAATCTAAGCGACCCGCACAAAACAATCAATCAATCACAAGCATTAGCATAAGGAAAATGTCTTTCCTAGCTAATTATCCCAAAACCCATCGCACCTTATCACTCCAGACACTAACCAGGCTCTGATACCACTTTGGGCGGGAATGTCACGCCCCGAACCCCGGGTACGCGCACATCCCTCAGCAGTCGATTAAAAATGCGACGTCCTAAGACACGTCACCGACCAATTCTTTTTATCTTTCGATTAAACGCATGCAGAAGCGAATTAAATACACACCTAGTCAAACATTAGAAATAGCGATAGTACAAACATGCCAGCGATTTTTCACAAAATATGATTTATATATATACCAAGTTAACCCGAAGAGTTCATATATATACAAGCCTATCAAAATGTGAACTCCTGCGCGACCTACTAACAAAAAGGGTCTAAGTCTGGGTCTTTTCAACCTTGCACAAATCCCCAATCTGCCCTTGGGCTGAAAATGATGGGTGGGCCTAAGAAATGGGCTAGGAAATGAATAGGAATGGGCTTGGTAATTGATTGGGCTTGAAAAGGCTAATATTGGACCATGGGCTTGGAAGAAGAATAGTTGGTTTGGGCCCAATGGGCTCACTTGCTTGCTTTAGGCCCACCATGGTGGCTGTCCCACCTTGGGTCTAAGGCCCACGCTTGTCTAGCCCAGCCCACGTCTTCATGGGCTCGTGTCCTCGGTCCAAAAATCCATTTTCCAAGTACTCGGCTTAACTGGCGCTATCGATTGTCGAAGTAGCATCATCCAAAGTTTGTTCCGGACATTCTTGATAATTCGAAGTCCAATCTTTAGTTCTCATGCAATGTCAATTTTTCCCTAATGTCAATTTTTCCCTACAACTCGGGCGACGGGCGACTTTGAGGATTCACGCATAACCGACTTGTGCCAAACCACGTTTAAGACATCTCGACACATGGATGTCCTTGACTACAAGAAATTGCGGAGGATGGATTCTTATTTCAAAGTACACGATTACTGAGGATCGACATAGGGTCATTCGCAGGCTCAATAACTGTAAATGGAATCACCCATCGTTCCATTATGTTCTGTCCGTTGATCGACTTCTAGTCATCCTTGAAATCGGCCTGCCTATCTACAGGATCATCCTCACGCAAGTCTCACGGGCAAGTCGTTTTCCTAGGTCAAGTTCTTTAGTCGTATGAGTTCTGTCCTCTTTAGCCATTCCCCTCAAGGTCAGTATCTCAGGAGTGATCAATTCCAAGTGAGATCAACCAACAATGCATTGACGAAATTCACATTCATTCATCCATCAGAGGGCTCGAATTTCAGGATGTCACATTTCGACATTCTTTTTGTTTGAAATTTCTATCTACACTACATTATATTTCGAGAGGAAGCCATCGGAAAAAAAAAACTATGCCGAAATTGCTAGGAACGACACTGTGGCAACACTTTTTTCCATTTATATGCACCTTTGCATTGGGTTTGAGTTAGCAAATCTTTCGGATGCGTTATCTCCCCTTTTCGACAGGTTTTTGGTATGAAATTTCTGTCTACTTTACATAATAATTCGTGAGGAAGGCATTGGGAAAAAACTGTGTCAAAAGTCATAGGAACGACTCTATAGGGACACTTTTTTTCCAGTTATATGCACTTCTGCATTGGGTTTGTGTTAGCAAATCTTCTGGATGTAACATGTCTTCTTTTTGACATGCTTTTCGTTTGAAATTTCTGCCTACTCTACATAATATTTCGAGAGGAAGGCTTCAAAAAGAAAAAATGTGACGAAAGTCATAGGAACGACAGTGCAGCAACACTTTTTTCTAGTTATATGCACTTCTGCATTGGGTTTGAGCTAGAAAATCTTCTGGGTGCGGCATCTCCTATTTTTGACAGGTTTTTTGTCCAAAATTTCCATCTACTCTACATAATATTTCGAGGGGAAGGCTTTGGAAAAAATAAAACTATGCCAAAAATCATGGGAACGATACACTAGCATTGTTTTTTTTCGAGTCACATGCACTTTTGCATTCGGTCCGAGATAGAAAATCTTCTAGATGCAGCATCTCCACTTTTCGATAGGCTTTTTGTTTGAAATTTCTAACTACTCTACATAATATTTCGAGAGGAAGCCATTGGAAAAAAAAACTGTGCCGAAAGTCATAGGAACGACACTGTAGCAACATTTTTTCTAATTATATGCACTTCTGCATTGGGTTTGAGCTAGAAAATCTTCTGGAGGCGGCATCTCCTATTTTTGACAGGCCTTTTGTGCAAAATTTCCATCTACTCTACATAATATTTCGAGAGGAAGGCTTCGGAAAAAAAAAAAAAAAAAAAAAACTACGCCAAAAATCATGGGAACGATGCACTAGCATTGCTTTTTTCCAGTTATATGCACTTTTGCATTCGGTCCGAGATAGAAAATCTTCTAGATGTGACATCTCATCTTTTCAATAGGCTTTTTCTCTGAAATTTCTGTTTACATATTATTTCGATTGGATGGCCTAGGAAAAAAAAAACTCTGCCGAAAGTCATAGGAACGACACTGTAGCAACACTTTTTTCTAGTTATATGCAGTTCTACATTGGGTTTGAGTTAGCAGATCTTCTGAATGCGGTATCTCCTCTTTTCGACAGAATTTTTGTTGGAAAATTTTGTCTATTCTACATAATACTTCGAGAGGAAGGCCTCGGATAAAAAACTACATCGAAAGTCAGAGGAACGACACTGTAGCAACACTTTTTTCGATTTATATGCACTTTTG
This sequence comes from Eucalyptus marginata, assembly GCA_014182565.1. Taxonomy (NCBI): domain Eukaryota; kingdom Viridiplantae; phylum Streptophyta; class Magnoliopsida; order Myrtales; family Myrtaceae; genus Eucalyptus; species Eucalyptus marginata. The sequence goes on along the minus strand of CM024595.1, from coordinate 28,998 downwards.
CATTGTGTTTGAGTTAGCAAATCTTTTGGATGCGGCATCTTCTCTTTTCGACAGGCTTTTTGCCTAAAATTTATGTCCATTCTACATAATATTTTGTGAGGAAGGCCTCGGGAAAAACTATGCTGAAAGTTGTAGGAACGACACGGTTGCAACTTTCTTTTCTAGTTAAAGGCACTTTTGCATTGGGTTTGAGTTAGCAAAACTTCTGGATACAGCATCTCCTCTTTTTGACAGGCTTTTTATCTAAAATTTCTATCAATTCTACATAATATTTCGAGAGGAAGGCCTCGGAAAAAAACTGTGCCAAAAGTCATAGGAACGACCCTAGCAACACTTTTTTTTTCAAGTTATATGCACTTCTGCATTGGGTTTGAATTAGCAAATCTTCTGGATGCGGCATATCCTCTTTTCGACAGACTTTTTGTTGGAAATTTTTGTCTATTCTACATAATACTTCGAGAGGAAGGCCTCGGATAATAAACTACATCGAAAGTCAGAGGAACGACACTGTAGCAACACTCTTTTCGATTTATATGCACTTTTGCATTGTGTTTGAGTTAGCAAATCTTTTGGATGCGGCATCTTCTCTTTTCGACAGGCTTTTTGCCTAAAATTTATGTCCATTCTACATAATATTTTGTGAGGAAGGCCTCGGGAAAAAACTATGCTGAAAGTTGTAGGAACAACACGGTTGCAACTTTCTTTTCTAGTTAAAGGCACTTTTGCATTGGGTTTGAGTTGGCAAAACTTCTGGATACAGCATCTCCTCTTTTTGACAGGCTTTTTATCTAAAATTTCTATCAATTCTACATAATATTTCGAGAGGAAGGCCTAGGAAATAAACTGTGCCGAAAGTCATAGGAACGACACTAGCAACACTTTTTTTTTTCAAGTTATATGCACTTCTGCATTGGGTTTGAATTAGCAAATCTTCTGGATGCGGCATATCCTCTTTTCGACAAGCATTTTGTCCGAAATTTCTATCTATTCTACATAATATTTCGAGAGGAAGGCATCGGGAAAAAACTCTGCCGAAAGTCATAGGAACGACACTGTAGCTACACTTTTTCCTAATTATATGCACTTCTGCATTGCCTTTGAGTTAGCAAATCTTCTGGATGCAGCATGTCCTCTTTTCGACAGGCCTTTTGTCTGAAATTTCTGTCTAGTCTATATAATATTTCAAGAGGAAGGCCTCGAAAAAAGACTGTGCCGAAAGTCATAGGAATGACACTGTAACAACACTTTTTTCTAGTTATATACACTTTTGCATTGGGTTTGAGTTAGCAAATCTTCTGGACGCGGCATCTAGTATGTTTGACAGCCTTTTTGTCTGAAATTTCTGTTTACTCTACATAATATTTCGAGAGGAAGGCTGTGACATCCTGATTTTCAAACCCTACTTTCGATGAGATGAAATGGGCTTTTCATCGACATGCCTATAGTTCTTTTCTCTGAGTTGGCCACTCACGAGATAACTAGCCTATCGGATGACGCCTTTAAGGAATCTAAACGCGACTGACTTGAGAATTCGACCAGAATTCGACTGCTCGACTGTGCTTATCTGCAAGGGTCATTACGGCACAGTTAAAAATCGATTAGAGACCGGAGATAAGTCAATTCAACAAAACCATGTGATTAAGTGTGGGTGATTCCACCTAATTGCAAAATTCTTGTCGATCGGCACTAGAACGATTTTTCTGTCATTTTGGTACCTTGTGTCTGTATTTGAAACCTCGAGATTTTCACGACAACCGAGAGTCGCCAATGTGTCGAAGATGTATAATGTGGTTCGAAAATAATCGACCATAGGTCAATTGCGCTAAAAATTCCTAAAAGCTACCCAGTAGGTTAGGTCACGCTAAAATCACGCCCGGTTGAAATTAACCACGAAATTGAACCCGGTTTCGGGAATCGAAAGTTATTGCGTTTCACGATTTATTTTAGGAATGTCGACTCATCCTTCGAAGAATTTTCGGCAAGCCCGAGATTTTTACAGAATATCAATTTTGGAGGATTTGGAAACGAAAAGAAATTTGGAGGGGCCAAATTGAGGGGATTTTTGGCCTCCAAAGTGAGCTACTTGGTGAAGGGAAATTGTGGATATTTCTTGTTGACTCCCCCCTCTCCTTTGGCTTCTCCAGCACGCCAACCTGCTGGCCCTTCTTCTTCGTGCAAGTCGTCTACCTCATTGAACTCAGCTGCTCAATCTTCATTTCTTTTCCCTCTTCTTTTGGATGCCAGCATCCCCTTGATTTCCTCCGTTTGCTGCCACACGTCCCGCACCAAACTCACCATTCGCTTCTTCCCCACCCAGCATCGACACTTGCTACTTTCCACCGAATCAATGCCGCTCGGCCTAGCCCACTCCCATGCTACTGCTCCACAATCCACGCGACACCACCCACTGAAACCTTCCCCCTCTCACCAGCCCACGTCAGCCCATCTCCCTCCCACCGAGTCAAGCCCCAGCAAAATTCCCCCCTAGCATTGACTTTAGCAGTTCCATCGACACATCTCATCTCCACCGAACGGCCTCACGCCCCCACGAGCTCCCTCCACTCGTTGCAGCCCATGCACTCCAGCCACCTCAAGAAGTCAGCCCACGCGTTCACTGCGGAACAGCCCTACCAACAACCACCGTTTAGCCGTCCTCCAATCGCCGCTCAGTCCGTACCCAGCAACCGATCGAGCAGCAAGCAATGGGCTTGCTGGGCTTTTTCGGCCTCGGTTTGGTCTCCTTTGGTGTCGCCACAGGCCCAAGTTTCAGCTGCTGTCGCACCGCCGTCACCATGAACCGATTTTTGCGCTAAACCGGTGAGTTTATGCACTAAACTCTCATTAGGGTGCTAATGATGCTTAGGGGGTGATTAGTTTAGCTTAAGATGAGATTAGGTGGTTAGTTAGTTTAGATTAGTGATTTAATTATTTAATTATGCATGTTAGGTGGATAGAATAGACTAATTAAGGACTAGATAGATTGTACTATTTATCTAGATAAGTGCATAAATTTTCTAGGCCCATTTAGGTGGTTAGATTAGCGTTTCCGGCCTAGGTTTGCATTTTTTTGGATTTTTTGGTATTTATTTAATTAATTTTGGTATTTATTTAATTATTTATTATTTTCCAGAAATTATACCGGGATAGCCGGTGACCGAAATTTCATGCTGATTGCAGTGGTGTGCTTAGTTTATGCAATTGAGTGTTAATTTGTGCAAATTGAGTGGTGATTGGAATTTTGAATATTTATTTCAAAATTAGGAAATTTTGGTAATTAATTAGAAATTACCGGATGTCGGTTTTTGACACCGAAAATGGTTTTAAATACTATATAAAATAGTGGGATTTTTAAAAGGAATGATAGAAATTTTCTGGTTCAAACTGACCGTGTACCCACACACAATTATTTTACCGAGTGTTTTCAATATGAAGAAAATAGGCCAATATCGTTATTTTAATTAAGTCATTTTAGTGCAAAGCACAATGCCCTTGGCTGTGATTGAGTGATCGTGTCATGGTTTATAGTCATGGCAAGATGACTATTGAAAGATGAGGTGACGTGTGTTGTGTTGAGGAAACCCAATGGGTTGTGAGTCGGTAAAGAACTAAGTGCTACACGATAATGGAATCTCGTGTGAGCCACCTCTAGTACCTTGTATCGTTGCTTATTATGGTCAAGGTCTAAATGCTACCTAGCGACTGGAGTCACATGGGAGCCACCTCTAGAAGCCTTGCAGTATTGTCATGCATAGCCGAGAACTAAGTGCTACACGATAGCGAGACTTCGTGTGAGTTACCTCTAGAACCTTGTACTAGTGCTTTTCGTGGCCAAGAACTAAGTGCTACATGATAGCGTGACTTCGTGGGAGCCACCTCTAGTACCTTGAGCTATTGCTTATGATGGTCGAGAACTAAGTGCTACACGACTATGTGACTTCGTGGGAGCCACCTCTAGTACCTCGAGCTATTGCTGATTGTGGTCAGGGACTAAGTCCCACACGATTTCGGAACTTCGTGGTGAGGGGGCACCTCTAGAATCTTGAGTTTGATATTGAGCCTAGTAGTGAGAATTGAGTTGGAACGTGGAGTCGGAATTTTGAATGGGGATGTTGAGTTTGAATTGGGAATTTGAATATTAAGAGTGAATATCGAGTGTGGATTGAACCACCGATATGAGTTACCTGCGCCTGATTATGGGACGAAATTGTATGACACGGAATGAGACGTGTCATAACGATTTGGCCTTATAATCGGGAATCTTGTAAATTAATTGATTGAGTGATTTAGCCGCGCCTGACTATGGGACAAAATTGTGTGGCACGGTATGGGACATGTCATAATGATTTGGCTTTATAATTGAGACTCTTGTGTTTGATTGGTTTGATAGTGAGATGTTCCAATTGATGAGTGCATTGATTATATGCATATGTTTTACGAATTGTACTAATGTGCAGGAATGAACTAAGGCGAGGTAAGTCTCATTGGTTGTGTGTGTAGGCTGCCTCTAGGTGTATTATCTTCCTAATCGGGGTTTAGGGTGTGAACTCACTGAGATTTATACCTCACCCCGTCGTGGGTTACCATTTTCAGGTCCCTAGTGTGAAGAACTCGGAGCTTGAGGCGGAAGGGTCAGGAGCATGGGTGGCCTAGAGGTTTCTTTTCGAGATAGACCTCCGATACATAAACCTTAGAGTTGGCCTCTGTGTGTAAACCAGATGGTTTATAAAAGTGTGTTTGGTTTGAAGTTGGTTGTCCTGCTTTTCTATCTCATGTCTGTTGTCGTTAGGGGATTAGTTAATTCGCTTCCGCATGTGCATAATCGATTGGGTCGGCGACGTGTCCTGGGAACGTCGCAAATTTTATCGACCATTGAGGGATGTGGGCGCGCTCGAAGTTCAGGGCGTGACAAAGGCCTCGGAAAAAAAACCGTGCCGAAAGTCATAGGAACGACACTGTAGTAGCACCTTTTTCTAGTTATATGCACTTCTGCATTGGGTTTGAGTTAGCAAATCTTCCGGATGCGTTATCACCCCTTTTCGATAGGCTTTTGGTATGTAATTTCTATCTACTCTACATAATATTTCGTGAGGAAGGCATCGGGAAAAAATTGTGCCGAAAGTCATAGGAACGACTCTGTAGCGACACTTTTTTCCAGTTAAATGTACTTTTGCATTGGGTTTGAGTTAGCAAATCTTCCGGATGCGTTATCTCCCATTTTCGACAGGTTTTTGGTATGAAATTTCTGTCTACTCTACATAATATTTCGTGAGGAAGGCATCGGGAAAAAACTATGCCGAAAGTCATAGGAACGACTCTATAGCGACAATTTTTTTCCAGTTATATGCACTTCTGCATTGGGTTTGAGTTAGCAAATCTTCTGGATGTAGCATGTCCTCTTTTCGACATGCTTTTCGCTTGAAATTTCTGTCTACTCGACATAACATTTCAAGAGGAAGGCTTTGGAAAAAAAAAAAATGTGGCGGAAGTCGTAGGAACGACACTGCAGCAACACTTTTTTTTAGCTATATGCACTTCTACATTGGGTTTGAGCTAGAAAATCTTCTGGATGCGGCATCTCCTATTTTCGGCAGGCCTTTTGTTCAAAATTTCCATCTACTCTACATAATATTTCGAGAGGAAGGCTTCAGAAAAAAAAAAAAAAAACTGTGCCAAAAATCATGGGAACAATACAGAAGCAATGCTTTTTTCCAGTTATATGCACTTTTGCATAGGGTCTAAGATAGAAAATCTTCTAGATGCGGCATCTCCTCTTTTCGATAGGCTTTTTGTTTGAAATTTCTGTCTACTCTACATAATATTTTGAGAGGAAGCCATCGGAAAAAAAACTGTGCCGAAAGTCATAGGAATGACACTGTAACAACACTTTTTTCTAGTTATATGCACTTCTGCATTGGGCTTGAGTTAGCAGATCTTCTGAATGCGGCATCTCCTCTTTTCGACAGGCTTTTTGTTTGAAATTTTTGTCTATTCTACATAATATTTCGAGAGGATGGCCTCGGACATAAAACTACGCCGAAAGTCATAGGAACGACATTGTAGCAACACTTTTTCGATTTATATGCACTTTTGCATTGGGTTTGAGTTAGCAAATCTTTTTGATGAGGCATCTCCTCTTTTCGACAGGCTTTTTGCCTAAAATTTCCGTCAATTCTACATAATACTTCGTGAGGAAGGCCTCGGAAAAAATTTGTGCTGAAAGTTATAGGAACGACACGGTTGCAACTTTCCTTTCTCGTTAAAGGCACTTTTGCATTGGGTTTGAGTTAGCAAAACTTCTGGATGCGGCATCTCCTCTTTTCGACAGGCTTTTTGTCTAAAATTTCCGTCAATTCTACATAATATTTCGTGAGGAAGGCCTCGGAAAAAAACTGTGCCGAAAGTCATAGGAATGACACTGTAGCTACACTTTTTCTCAATTATATGCACTTCTGCATTGCATTTGAGTTAGCAAATCTTCTGGATGTGGCATGTCCTCTTTTCAACAGGCCTTTCGTCTGAAATGTCTGTCTATTCTATATAATATTTCGAGAGGAAGGCCTCGAAAAAAAACTGTGCCGAAAGTCATAGGAATGACACTGTAACAACACTTTTTTCTAGTTATATACATTTTTGCATTGGGTTTGAGTTAGCAAATCTTCTAGATGCGGCATATCCTCTTTTCGACAAGCTTTTTTTTCCGAAATTTCTATCTATTCTACATAATCTTTCGAGAGGAAGGAATCCGAAAACAAACTCTTCCGAAAGTCATAGGAATGACACTGTAGCTACACTTTTTCCCAATTATATGCACTTCTGGATTGCATTTGAGTTAGCAAATCTTCTGGATGCGGCATGTCCTCTTTTCGACAAGCTTTTTGTCTGAAATTTCTGTCTACTCTATATAATATTTCGAGAGGAAGGCCTCGAAAAAAAACTGTGACGAAAGTCATAGGAACGACACTGTAGCAACACTTTTTTCCAGTCGTATACACTTCTGCATTGGGTTCGAGTTAGCAAATATTCTGGACGCGGGATCGCCTTTTTTCGACAAGCTTTTTATCTAAAATTTCTATCTATTCTACACAAGAGGAAGGCATCGTAAAAAAAACTCTGCCGAAAGTCGTAGGAACGACATTGTGGCAACACTTTTTTCCAATTATATGCACTTCTGCATTGGGTTTGAGTTAGCAAATCTTCTGGACGTGGCATCCCCACTTTTGAGAAGTTTTTTGTCTAAAATTTCTATCTATTCTACATAATTTTTGAGAGGAAGGCCTTGGAAAAAAAACTGTGCCGAAAGTCATACGAACGACACTAGTGACACTTTTTTCGAGTTATATGCACTTTAGCATTGGGTTTGAGTTAGCAAATCTTCTGCATGCGGCATCTCCTCTTTTCGACTCGCTTTTTTTTTTTTTTTTTTTTTTTGAAATTTCTATCTATTCTACATAATATTTCGAGAGGAAGGCATAGTAAAAAGAACTCTGCCGAATGTCATAGGAACGACACTGTAGCAACACCTTTTTCCAATTATATGAACTTCTGCAATACGTTTGAGTTAGCAAATCTTCTGGATGTGGCATCTCCTCTTTTCGATTCGCTTTTTGTCTGAAATTTCTTTCTATTCTACATAATTTTTCGAGAGGAATGCATCAAAAAACAAATTCTGCCGAAAGTCGTAGGAACGACACTGCAGAAACACTTTTTTCCAGTTATATGCACTTCTGTGTTGGGTTTGAGTTAGCAAATCTTCTAGATGTAGCATCTCCTCTTTTCGATAAGCTTTTAGTTTGAAATTTCTATCTACTCTGCATAATATTTCGAGAGGAAGGCCTCGGAAAAAAATTGTACCGAACGTCATAGGAATGACACTGTAACAACACTTTTTTCCAGTTATATACACTTTTGCATTGGGTTTGAGTTAGCAAATCTTCTGGATGTGGCATCTCGTCTTTTCGACAGGCTTTTTGTCTAAAAATTCTGTTTACTCTACATATTTTTTAGAGAAGAAGTCCCAGGAAAAAAACTGTGCCGAAAGTCATAGGAACGACACTGTAGCAACATTTTTTTCTAGTTATATGCACTTTTGCATTGGCTTTGAGTTAGCAAATCTTTTGGATGCAGCATCTCCTCTTTTCGATAGGCTTTTTGCCTAAAATTTCCATCAATTCTGCATAATATTTTGTGAGGACGGCCTCGGAAAAAAACTGTGCTGAAAGTTGTAGGAACGACACGGGTGCAACTTTCTTTTCTAGTTAAAGGCACTTTTGCATTGGGTTTGAGTTAGCAAAACCATTTTCGGTGTCAAAACCTGACACCCGGTAATCTCTAAATAATTACCAAAATTTCCAAATTTTGAATTAAATACTCAAAATTACAATCACCACTCAATTTGCACAAATTAACACTCAATTGCAGAAACTAAGCACACCATTGCAATAAGCACAAAATTCCAGTCACCGGCTATCCTGGTATAATTTCCAGAAAATATTAAATAATTAAATAAATACCAAAATTAATTAAATAATGCAAATTAAATACCATAAATGCTCACTTAGGCTGGAAATGCTAATCTAACCACCTAAACGGGCCTAGAAAATTTCCGAACCTATCTAGATAAATAATACAACTACTTTAGTCCCTAATCTATCCGTTCTAACCACTTAACATCCACAAACGGATAATTAAATCACTAATTCATTCTAACTAACCACCTAAACCTTAATTAGCCTAAACTAATAATCCATTAAGCATCACTAACTCCCTAAGTAGATTTTATCAAGTAAACTCATCGGTTTAGCATTCCGATGAGTTCACGGCGACAGCGACGCGAAGGCGAGTGACAACCAAGCCCACGACGACACCAACGGAGGTCCGGAAGGGCCCGGAAAAGCCTCACAAAGGTTCAGCCCGAAGCGGAAGCTTCAGTTCTGCTCTAGGCCGAAGGAGGGCTGCTCGGGGCTAGAACGGCCAAGGCGGGATGGCGGACGGTAGCAGCGGCTTAGGCAGGGCTACGACGGGACTTCCAGCGGCGTGGATGATGACGGTGGCGTGGTCGATGGCCTGGACAACGGATGCATGGCGCGGGATGGCTAGGAACGTGCGGCTAGGCACGGGACAAGCGGACGACGGGCGCGACTCGCGGGCATGCTCAGGCGGTGCGACGGGCGGCGAGGGAGCTCCGGCGGCTGTTGACGGGCAAGGGGGAAGGCTTAGCTCGGTTTCTCTAGTTCTCTAAGCTCCAAAATGCTACAACAATGGATAAAGTGGGCTGTTGAAGGAAGAAGAAGCTGCTGAAGCTTGGAGGGGGCCACCCAAATATCAAGAACACTTGAGTTCTTGGCCCTACCACCTTGGCTGGCATCCTCAGCCAAATTGCAGCTCCTTGGCTTCCCAAACAAGCCTCCCAAATGGTCCAAAAGTGGCTGCACCCCATTGGCTACGAATTTGGACAAGTTCCCTCCAATTTGATTTCAATTCCTCTCCAATTAGACCTAAATTGATGCCCAAAAATTCAACCAAGATGCCCACACTTAAATTTACATTTTTCCTCATCATTTGAACCAACTTGACGGCCAACGGTGCGCTAAAAAACGGTCCTCTAATTTTCCCGGTCCAAAACGGCCTAACTTTGAATTTTCGCCAAAAATCCCGGTTTGTAGAAAAATCTTCGAAAAGTGAGTCGACGTTCCTAAAATGAATCGTGACATGAAAGAACTTTCAATTTCTGAATTTAGGTTCAAATTCGCGGTTAATTTCAATCTGGCGCGATTTTAGCGTGACCTAACCTACCGGGTAGCTTTTCGGAATTTTTGGTACAATTGACCCGTGGTTAATTATTTTCGAGCCACATTGTACATCTTCGACATATTGGTGACTTTTGGTTGTCGTGAAAGTCTCGAGATTTTAAATATAGGCACATGGTACAGAAATAACAGAAAAATCAGTCTAGTGCCGTTCGACAGAAATTTTGCAATTAGGTGGAATCACCCACACACTAATCATAAACCTCTATCGACTCTCTGATTGATTTTGACGGTGCCGTAATGACCCTTGCAGATTAGCACGGTCAAGTAGTCGGTTCCTGGTCGAATTCTCGAGTCTATTGCGTTTAGATTCCTTTACAGCTTCACCTGATAGGCTAGTTATCTCGAGAGTGGCCACTCAGAGAAAAGAACTATAGGCGCGTCGATTAAAAGCCGAACTTATTCAATTGAAAACAGAATCTGAAAATCAGGATGTCACAAGGAAGGCCTCGGAAAAAAAACTATGCCGAAAGTCATAGGAACGACACTAGCAACATTTTTATTTTTTCAAGTTATATGCACTTTTGCATTGGGTTTGAATTAACAAATCTTCTGGATGCGGCATATCCTCTTTCCGACAAGCTTTTTGTCTGAAATTTCGAGAGGAAGGCATCGGAAAAAAAAAAAAAACTCTGTCCAAAGTCATAGGAACGACACTGTAGCTACACTTTTTCCCAATTATATGTACTTCTGCATTGCGTTTGAGTTAGCAAATTTTCTGGATGCAGCATGTCCTCTTTTCGACAGGCATTTTGTTTGAAATTTTTGTCTACTTTATATAATATTTCGAGAGGAAGGCCAAAAAAAAAAACTGTGCCGAAAGTCATAGGAATGACACTGTAACAACACTTTTTTCTAGTTATATACACTTTTGCATTGGGTTTGAGTTAGCAAATCTTCTGGACGCGGCATCCCCTCTTTTGGACAAGCTTTTTGTTTGAAATTTCTATCTACTCTACATAATATTTCAAGAGGAAGGCCTCTGAAAAAAAAAAAACTGTGTCGAAAGTCATAGGAACGACACTGTAGCAACACCTTTTTTCCATTTATATGCACCTTTGCATTGCGTTTGAGTTATCAAATATTTATATGCTTTCAACGTATGACACTTGGTCATCCACGTTCAATTCTTTAAAATTAAGCATGTGGGTTGGGTCAGGCTCGTACGTCCTCAACATCGACATGTGAAAAACGTCATGCACTTGCGCCATTCTCGGTGGCAACACAAGACGATACGCTAAGGTCGCGATTCTCTCTAGAATTTTAAATGGACCTACGCACCTCGAACTCAGTTTTCCTTTCTTTCCAAAGTGCGAAGTTCCCCTCATTGGTGACACCTTCAGAAAAACGTTATCACCAACTTGGAATTCCAACGATGTCCGACGCTTATCTGCGTAACTTTTCTGTAGGCTCTGAGTGGTCTTTAATCTGCCTCTGATCATTGCAATGGCATCCACTGACTGCTGGACCAACTCTGGGCCTATGATCTTCCTTTCCCCAACTTCGTCCCAACACATTGGTGTTCTGCACACTCTGTCATACAACACTTCAAAAGGAGCCATCTGAATGCTTTGGTGATAATTGTTGTTGTAGGCAAATTCCACAAAGTGTAGTTGTTCTTCCCAACTTCTTTTGAAGTCTAGTACACAAGCTCGCAACATGTCCTTGAGGGTTTGAATTGTTCTCTCAGACTGACCATCCGTCTGAGGATGATATGCCGTACTGTATTGTAGCTTGGTACCTAAAGCACTCTGTAAGCTCTTCCAAAAAGCGGCAGTAAATCTCGGGTCTCTGTCTGAAGTTATCGTAACCGACACTCCATGCAGGCGAACTACCAGACACACATATAGATCTGTGTGTCTATCCAAACTGAGGTCTTTTCGAACTGCAATGAAGTGAGCCGACTTTGTTAGTCTGTCGACTACTACCCAAATCGAATCATTTCCTCTCTGACTCCTTAGTAGTCCAATCACGAAATCCATCGTGATATGCTCCCATTTCCACTCTGGGATCTCGAGAGGTTACAGAAGTCCTCCTAGCTTATAATGCTGAGCTTTAGCTTGCTAACACGTCAGACATTTGGCGACATGCTTGGCGATGTTCGCCTTCATACTTGACCACCAATAATGTTGACGCAGATTCTGATACATCTTGGTACTACCAAGATGGATGCTGTAACTGCTACGATGTGCTTCTGATAAGATATCCTCTCTAAGCTACACATCGTCAGGTACAACCAAACGTCCTCGGAACCTCAGTATTCCTTCATCAGAAATCTGAAAGTCAGCCTTTCTTTTCTCAGTGTCTTCTTGTAGAATCTTCTGCACATTTGGGTCTGTTAGTTGGAGTAGCTTGATTCTGATATGGACATCCGGTTCAATTATGAGGGTGGCCATAAGACTCGAAAGGTGGCTTACCTCAAACTTGAATACCGAATCTCGAGCTCTCTCGATTAGGTTCCACTCCTTAATCAATATATGAGCAACTGAAGACTTTCGACTCAAAGCATCGACAACATTCTTCGCCTTTCCCGGGTGATATAAGATATCACAGTCGTAGTCCTTCAGCAATTCCATCCATTTGCGCTGTCTCTTGTTCAACTCATTCTAAGAGAACAGGTACTTAAGGCTTTGATGGTCCGTGAAGATCTGGAATCTTTCTCCACACAGATAGTGTCTCCAAATCTTTAGGGCAAAAATAATCGCCGCGAGTTCTAAGTCATGCGTCGGGTAGTTTTGTTCATGAGGTCTCAACTTACAGGAGGCGTATGCAACAACTCGGCCATGTTGCATCAGCACACAACCCAATCCTTTGAATGACGCATCACTGTAGATCTCGAATCCTCCAGGACTAGATGGAATGGTCAACACAGGTGCGGTAGTCAGCTTTTGCTTTAGCTTGTGGAAACTATGCTCACACATGTCTATCCACACAAATTTCTCTTCTCTCTTCAAGAGTCATGTTAAAGGCGATGCTAGTGATGAGAACCCTTCCACAAACCGTCTGTAATAACTTGCCAAACCCAGAAAACTTCTGATCTCGGTCAGTGTAGTCGGTCTTGGCCAGTTGATCACGGCTTCAATTTTGCTCGGGTCCATAGAGATTCCTTCGCCTGAAATCACATGACCTAAGAAAGCAACGCGAGTCAACTAAAACTTGCACTTGCTGAACTTGGCGTACAGCTAATGGACTCTTAATGTCTGCAGCACTAGTCTCAAATGACTCTCATGCTCTTCATCACTTCCCGAATACACCAGAATATCATCGATGAACACGATCACAAACTGATCTAGATATTCCTTGAATATTCGGTTCATCAAATCCATGAAGGCAGCGGGAGCATTCGTCAACCCAAATGGTATCATTGTAAACTCATAGTGATCCTACCGAGTATGAAATGCTAACTTAGGAATGTCCTCCTTCCTGATCCTCAGCTGATGATATCCTATCCTCAAGTCAATCTTGAAAATATCGACGCTCCTTGCAACTGATTGAACAAATCATCGATCCTCGGGAGTGGATACTTGCTCTTGATCATCACCTGATTGAGTTGGCGATGGTCGATGCACAGGCGCAACGAACCATCTTTCTTCTTCACAAACAGAACTGGTGCTCCCCAAGGTGATGCACTGGGATGAATGAATCCCTTATCCAGTAGCTCTTGCATCTGCACCTTCAGTTCCTTCAACTCAGATAACGCCATCCGGTAAAGAGCCTTAGAGATTGTCTCGGTCCCGGGCGCTAGCTCGATCACGGACTCAATTTCTCTCTCTAGTGGTAATCCTGGCAATTCCTTTGGAAATACATCTGGAAATTCTTGCACCACGGCAATGTCTTCCATCTTCAGCTCCTCAACTGTCGTATCCACGAGAGTTGCCAAGTAACCTTGACAACCCTCGTATAACAAACGAGTTGCCTCTGGATACAAGATCAAGGTAATCGAGGGTCCTCCTCGATTTTCGACAAACTCGAAGCTCTCGCCCTCTAACGGGTCAAACTGAATCGCCTTGCGATAGTAGCCCATCTTAGCTCGTTGCTTGGTGAGCCAGTCCATGCCAATAATTAAATCAAAGTTGTACATGGCTAGGACTAATAAATCTATTTTCCCCCCTCGCTCACCAATCGCTAACTTGCAACTAGAACAACCCAAAGCAGCTATCACTTTATCCTTCAATGGTGTAGATATACTAACTGCCGACTCCAATAATATAGGACTTACTCCTAAGAACTTAACATACTGCTTGGTAATAAAGAAATGAGTTGCTCCTGAGTCGAATAAAGTATAAGCAGGATGGTCGTTCAGCAAAACCATACCTGTGATCACGTCAGGCGCAGCCTCTGCCTGACCTTGTGTGATGGCATACACCATGCCCTGAACTGGTGGTCTCAGCTGTCCTCCTTGTGGCGCGTTCTGAGGCGCATACCCTCTGATCTGACCCATTTGCGGCGACGGTGGCAACTGCGGTTGTCCTCTTGGTCGGTTAGGACAATCTCTGATCATGTGGCCCTGTTGGCCACATCCAAAACAAACACCCAGCCTTCGAGGACACAGCACCGTACCATGTCGCCTTCCACAGAAGCGACACAGGCCATTCTAACTCGGCCCTGACTTTTCGATTCCACCCTTCCTATTGGGTAGAACCTGGAATCTTGCTCTAGGCATGGGCCTCTTTCCCTGGCGAATTCCTTCTCTATGTGAAGTAAACCTCGATCCAGATGAGGTGACTTGTTCACTCAAGCTCTTTTCAAGCAGCTATGCTCGACAATAGATTTCTCGATAATCGACCAAGTCGAACGGCACTAACGGCTGCTTTAACTCTTGTCGAAGGCCATTCTTAAACCTTCGAGCCTTTTTCTCAGGGTCTTCAATTAGCCTCGGAGCATACTGAGAAAGCTCCGCAAATTTGACCCCATATTGGTCAACAGTCATTGACCCCTGATGGAGTCGCATAAATTCTTCTATCTTCTGCTCCCTAGCGTTCATCGAGAAATACTGTTCATTGAACGCTTGGAGGAATGCATCCCACAGCGGGACCACTCTTTCTAGAAACACTGTCTCTCTAGCGGCTCTCCACCAGGTGTTGGCATTTCCCTGCAACTGATAGACTGCCAGGGTTACCTTTTCTGCTTCAGTGCACATTAGAAGTTCAAAGGCTTTCTCTAAATCCTAGATCCAAAGTGAAGCGGCCTCGGGGTCTCTAGTACCCGTGAACCTTGGCGGGGTCAGCTTTAAAAACTGCTCCACCGTCTTGTGTATCGGCCTCTCTCTCTACACCATCACGTTCTCAGGTTGAATCTTAGTAGGTGCGGCAGCAGGTGCGGCAACAGGTGCAGCAGCTACGGCAGCAGTAACAGCGGCTTGGTTCTGTGCCCGCTGTGCCATCACATCTCTCATGGCTTCTAGCGCCTGCATGATCCTCTCGATTCTGGGATCACCAAGGGCTGTTAACCCGGCACCAACGGGAGGCGGTGCCACTCCACTCGCGCTAGCCTGAGTTGGCGCTCGACCTCGGCCTCCTCGGGTACTGACCCTGGTCGGCGTTCTACCCCGAGTCACGGCCCTAACGGTCCTCTTGGTTGGAGTTCGCTGCTCCTGATCACTCATGGCTCAGCTTTATCTACTGAAACCAGCTTCCAATTCCATACCGAATTAGAAACAGCGTGATCTAACCAACATGCAAGTCTACCAATCAGCTACCATAGACATGCACCGGCATGAATTTAAATGTCATTCCTACTACTATCCCATGAACCATCACACCTTATCACTCCAATCCTTAACCATTGCTCTGATACCACTTAAATGGGGATGTCACGCCCCGATCCTCGAGTGCGCGCCATCCCTCACTGGTCGATTAAATAGCGACGTCCCAGGACGCATCGCCGAGCTTGTTAATTTTAATACGCATGCGGAAGTAGATATAAAATCCCCAGAGAATAAAACAATGGGATAGGAGAGTAGGACTAAAAATCTTGAACTTGAAAAACAATCACACTTATATACATATATAACAATTGAGTCATATATATACATACGGTATACTAACAGGTCAGGTTCTATTCAAGCTAGTTCAGTACACAAGTCTTGCAAACAGGGGTGGGGTTTCAATCCTCTCTTGGATCCTCCTCTGGGTCCTCCTTCGGGTCCTCCTCCTCCTCAACGATCTCTCCTTCTTCCATGCTCCAGCTGGAGCCCACTGCTGAGTACACCGGAGAGTCAGAATCACCCTCAAGCTTGGGATCCTTCGCATCAACCACTGATCCACCCTTGGGATCTGCTGTCCCCTTCCCGAACGCTACCTCTAAAATGTACTGAGGTACATCAGATTTCGGTGTAGGGCCCACTCTTCGTCCATCATTGTAATGGCGATACCACGATCGGTATTTGTGGGGCACCTTTTGGGGTTCACCCACATCAACCCAGACGGTGGATTTCACCAGTACATATTCCAAGCCTTTAGGGTGATGGTGTATCGGAATGTGATAACCTATCTCAGTGATTTCCTCCGATTTACCAAAATGCTCAGGAGAAGCTGGAGGTGCTGCTTTCTATGGACCTGAAATGTTATCCCACAACGGGGTGAGACGACATCTCAGCGAGTTCTACCCTTTAAGACTCGATTAGGAAGAAAATACGCCCTAAGGGCTGCCTAAGCACACCACGGGTCAGAGGACTTAACTTGGCCTTAGTTCATTCCTGTCAGATAATACAATTCAAACAGTTATTCACTTAGATTGAATCATCGATCAATCGGCGCAGTCGATTACATGTCACCATGACCTTCCCCTGGTCGGTACATTCAATACTATCTATAAAGTCCTATCAAATCATGACTGCTCACCCAAAGCTGATAAATAGATAGTATAGCTCATCAAAAGCTGATAATATAGTATACTATATATATATGCTCACCCAAAGCTGATAATAAATTGTTCGCCCAAAGCTAATACTATGGTATACTATTTATATGCTCGCCTAAAGCTGATAAATTAGGGCTCCCAGGCTAATATACTATACCACTTTCACCATACAACCAATTCATCATTTTGATCATATCTGATAAAAATACTCGTGTGTGGGCACACGGTCGGTCTTAGCCAAAATACAATAATTTCACTTTTGATATTCCCACTACTTTCAACAGTCCAAAATTAGATTTTTGGCACTGTAGACCAATGCCCGGTAATTTTCCAATTAATTACCATAATTAATTAATTTAGGAATAAAATCCTAAAATCACAATTAAATCAATTCAGCATAAATTAGAGCTCAAATAAATAAACGAACTACACCACAGTAATTAGCATAAAATTCCGGTCACCGGTTATCCCGATCTAATATCCGAAAAATAAATAATTAATGAAATAATTATAGAAAATATTAAATAAATGCTAATAAATCCAACTTAGGCTCGTAATGCCTAATTGGACGCCGAAATGGACTCGAAAAATTTCGAGACTCGTTAAATAAATACTAGAGTCTATTTACTTGCTAATTACACTAACTATCCACCTAACATGCATCGGGAATTATCAAATTCACTAAACCTTTCTAATTATCCACTAAACTAATCTTAGTCTAAACTAATCAACCGTAGAGCGTCATTAACCTACTAAGCGAGGATTAGTGGGTTAAACTCACTTGTTTTGTGATCCGATCCGCTCAAATTGTCGGGGATGCCACGGGGCTCAACTCTCTCAAAAGCGGGCCTAGCTTTTGGGGTCCGGAATGACCTCAAAACGGGCCAAAACAGTGCTGGAATACCCATTGTTTTACCCTTTGATCTTGGCTAAGAAAGAGGGAAACAAGCTCAGTTTAAGGCGACAATGGGCTGAGGAAGGTTCAGAGGACCAAACCGGGCCTAGCCGGGGACTCACGGTGGTTGGAGGCGAGCTAGAAAGCTCCGGCATGACCCGAGGCAGCAGGGACGTGCAGCTGGACATGACTGAGGGCTCGGGGCCGTGCGGTGAGGCGCGGTGCAGTGGCGGCGCACGCGCGAGATGGAGGTGGCGAACGGCGGCGGCAAACGGTCCTGGCGGCGTGCGAGCTTGCTCCGGTGGCTTGTCCTTGGCTGATGGATTCGAACGGCACAAATGGAGGGCTGAGGGGGCGTTGGTTGACCGGCCTTGCGGAAGAGGGAGAGAAGAGGGAGAGATAGGGGGACAAGGGGGCCACCAAGCTCCTATCCTCATCAACTTGGTCCTTTTGACCAATTCCCTACCACAGCTGGTTTCCATGGACAAAATTCAGCCACCAAGGCTTCAATTACAACCTTTGAAATGGTCCAAAAAACCTAGGTGGTGGGGGCACACGAATTTGCTTAATTTCCTATTCAATTGGACACTTATTCTTCTTTAAATCAATTCAATTTGGCCTCTCAAAAATCAACCAACACCTCATCGATCCAATTGGTATTTTTCCTCACCAATTGACCCCGCTTGCTTTCCAATTTTGCAATAAAAAATGATCCCCGACTTTTTTTGGCCAAAAATGGCCTTAGGAAGACTTTTTCCCAAAAAGTCTCGGTTTGCAGAAAAATCTTCTGAGCCTAAGTCGATGTTCCTAAAACGATTTGTGACATGACAGAACTTTCAATTTCTGAAATCGGATTAAAATTTGCTGTTAATTTCACTCTGGCGCATTTTTAGCGTGACTTAGGCTACCGGGTAGGTTTCGGAAATTTTTAGTGCAAATGATCCGTGGTCAATTTTCGTCGAGTCACAATGAACCCACTCGACACATTGGTGACTCCCGATTGTCGTGAAAATCTCAAGGATTCAATTACTGACACAGGGAACCAAAACGATAGAAAAATCAGTCTAGTGCCGGCCGACTAGAATTTTCCAATTTAGTGGAGTCACCCACGATAAGCCATACATCTCAGTCGAATCAACCTATCTTTGATTCATGATTGATTTTTAACCGTGCCGTAATGACCTCTAAAGATGAGCACGGCCAAATAGCCGATTCCTTGTCGAATTTTCAGGTCTATCGCATTAAAATTCCTTAATTGCAACAAAGGAACTATTTGGGGCAATTCAGTATTTTTTTTGATTTAGCATGACTATAGACATGTAAGAATCTCGTATATGTTAAATAATAGGAAAGTAATGCTTTTTGAACACATTTACCCCAATAGTTGATTGTAGCATAGGGTTTAGGGTTTAGGGTTTAGGGTTTAGGGTTTAGGG